>CM060846.1:92515000-92555000 GCA_030762175.1 Metallyticus violacea | reverse complement strand
TAATTAATTGAATGAAACTTTTTTATTATAGTCATGAGTGCAATATCATTTCTACCTTTTGTACATGTATTGAAATGTTGTGTGTGATTTTCCTACCAGGGTATTTTCTGTTCTAAACCTGAAACTTATTGCCCATTATAAACAATATTTGTATAGATGACCCAAGCAAAACGGCGAACCGATTATCTCCTCGACAAATTCTAAAGCATGGTCCGTGGAAAAGATATTTTTTTGTATATTGTCTGAAAACTTTGCTGTTATTATATTAAGCAAGGATAAGCGTAATAAAACATATGGCAACTACGAGTTGAAAGACAAGAAAGACAAGACCTATCGAAGGGAGATGCTAACGGTTTCATTTAATACGTGAGAGATGTGGGTGACATGCATAAAGTCACATAGTACATATAACTAATAACATAGCAGAAAAAGATCAGAGGGAACATATTACCCAATAGAGACGCGAAGATGGAAGAAAATATTCTGAAGTTTTCTAAAATCATATTTTAAAGGAATTATGATGGCTTTGGTAGACCGATAGACTGCTACATTTATTTAGGCTTGTAATTTTGCGGTTGATAGTGGAAAGCCATAGTCAGTGGAAGAGTATTCAGTGGAAAGGCGTCGTCATTGGAAGATTATAAGTTCAGAAGTCATTTGCGTCTCAGAGCTACTTTAGTTCAGTGGCGTCTCAGGATTAGTTGAGTTCAGTGGAGTTCAGGATCAGTCTTCATCAAATTTAGCACTATAGTTGCATCAAATGCTTAACCTATTTTATTGACTTAACAGTAGGAATTATTGGAGTTATCAAAATGCGTCAGAGCGTCACTATATAATCGTCATAATTAGTACAAAAGTGGCATATGTAAGAAGAAATTCTCCAAGGAGTAACTGTGTCATTAAGTGGAAAAATTTTTGATAATAAATCGTGTCACATATCATAACACTACGTATCTTGTTAACCACCTGGTTCATTTCCTCACTCCTTCCCCTGTTATATCAAGAAAACTACAAAAATATCCAGCAGAAGAGTCTCAGCTAAGGCAAAAATATAAGTCAGCGGTAGTAATATCATCGGGAAAGGATCAACATTATCCCTGAGAACCAATCAATTAAATTAATTCCCTTTGCATAATCATCCCACATATACATACCCTTCGTTATTTCCGCTGTAACCGTACTTAGTAAAGCATTATTTTTTCTACCGTAACTTAAGATGTTATTCATTTTGTACAATCCGTGATATAAGAAGAATATTGGACAGCTTCGCCATTGCTGTGACCCTTAAATGATATGATATCTGTGAAACATGTCATTGAAACAACAGAGAACAATTACATTATGTAACTAACGCATCTAGAAAATAGAGATAACCTTTGCTCTTAATTGTGTATGACAAAGAGATGGCCGCTAAAAGCAAGTTACGTGTACTACAAACCTTGCAAGCAATTATGACTATTTATGACTATGTTTTTGTCTCTTTTACTTCACAATTCCAGCTCAGACATATTTATACGTGGTACTTGAACAATTAAAATAATAATATTCAAAGGCAAAGAACATCCACAATTTGCACTTTAGTAAACACAAACTGGTTTTTCGTGCATTTGCTATAGATATAGTACATAGACTACTCATACGTATAATGAATTATATTAGGTGATTTTATATTACCAATATTTTATACACGTTTACATAATGTAAACATTTATTATATGCTGGAACAACTATAAGGTGAGTAGGGTTGTAAGTTGACTAAAATATATATTAAATATAATGTATAAAAGGATTGTCCGTTTCAATAGATATAAATTTCCTATGCGATTTAAAATGTTATACAATAAATCAGGTTATGACTTAACGTTAGTAATTGTTTATTAGATATTCTAAAAAAGGTGATTCCTTAATAACCTCATTAATATAAAAATTAAAAGTTGTGAACGTATTCGCATTACAGAACCGAACTTTAATTCAGTGATGCTTAAATTTGGACTGCCGATGATCCTGAACATTCTATAGATCGGACAACCTCTGCATGCTAGAGGCCATCCTTGAAGAGATTATGGTCCGCAGATGAAAAAACATTTTTAAAAACACTTGCTATCACCTTGTAGAGTTTTTCTACCATACAGATTGTCTCGTAATGACTGATTATTTGCAGCTATTTTATTTTGCAATTATTCTAACGTCTCTAGCAATATTCCTGGCACTGCGTGCAGGTTTTCAACATGCTTTATTTAAACATACTATTGCACAGGTACTGTTAATATATGCCAAACTACCTGCTACTCAGAATCATATCATAACTGTCGATCATTCTTTTCATAATATCAAGGGGATCACAATACTAAGTAAAAGTTTCCTAGCAAATAGGGCATGGAAATACCAAGGTACGTTAATGACCGTTTCTCTTAAATAATAGTTATATTGTAGGTAGCTGCATTACCTACTTTTAGGGGTAGGAGTAGGCAATCCTTCAACAGGGAGATGCATTACCGACATGTTGTAAGCTGCTTCCTTACCGACCTGCGATGGTATGCAAGCCCCCGCAACAAAGACCAGCCGGAGGAGGAACATTCTTATACTTATTATATAAAATGGCATGGATTTGTTGCATTACCGACTTGCAAAGAGCTGGTGGGAAGGGGATTTACTTTATTGATTTGAAAAAATATTATTTAAAATATGTGTGGGTAAGTATAATTTCATGGGCGAGCATTATTTTATTAAATGGTGGATGTGAAACATGTTGTGTGTTGGTAAAATATATTAAAAAAATGTAAAAAATATTTCTTACATTGAAATAATATGTTATGATGCAGAAAATATAATGTTGCAAAAAAATTATAATGATGTAAAAAGTTATGTTGCAGAAAAGTTCTTATGCTAAAAGTTCTTATGGTGCAAACAACTATTTCACTTTGTAAAAATAAATTATGTTGAGCGAAAAAATATATTTAGGTCACAGCTGAGTACATATTATTGCTATTCGGCATGGAAAATGTGAAATTGTGTAAATGCTTATTTCCAATATATTAGGAAGAAAATATAAATAGTATTTATGACATACCCTAAAGGAACTGCTGTAAAGTTGTATTGCCCGTGACTTCCAAGTGTTCTACTGAGCGTAGTGAAAGTCGCGCGGTGCTCGTTTTATACCTTGAATAGGATTGTACCTGCCCAAGCACCACTAAGGGTCGACCTGTATAAACACAACTAAAAGATTTTTCACCCTAATGGGTTTTCAATGTTTTCCCCCAGGGTTAGGTATTTCTGACAAAAAGGTTTTACCTGTTAGTAGGTTTTCAATGTATTCCCTTGGGTCAGATATTTCTTACCTGCTAATGATTTTCAATGTTCTCCCTCCCTAGGGTCAGGTATTTGTGTCTAAATGGTTTTCCCTGTTAATGGTGTTTCAATGTTTTTACCTTGGGTCAGGTATTTCTTACCTGCCAATGGACTGTTCCAATCCTTTACTCCTTTAACGGCCTCGGGTAGGGGAGGTGGAAAACCAAACTCATTGGCTGAAAACCAAGAGGGGACGTTATTCTGTACCTTGCATTCCATTCTCGCCTATATTACTTCGCTGATAATAAAATATAGTTATGTATGATTGTTAATAGTCTTATTTTACGTCGTATTTCACATTTACTTGTTTATATTCATCTTTACCATCTTTCTCTACTTTGGAACGGTTATTGTATTGGCCCCACAATTGGTCGCCTATTTGGAACGGTTATTATGGTTCCACAGTTGTTCGTTAATTTGCAGTAGGTTAATATAGTTGTTCCAATGTAGGGGGATCGATGTGTTCTCAGGGTAAATTTGGACTGTTTCTAACGACTTGAAGTCATTAGGGGGGAAGGAGATTGTTCGGTGTATTAATAAGTCCGGCACTGTTTGAACATTTGATTTATTTAATAACTTAGTAGGTTACTTCCTGACGGCTCGTAGCTGACCTCACTACACACTTAGACTGACTTTAGAAAATGATTTATACTGCCCTCAACTGAACTTTAGAAATGATCTAGACTGATTACTTTCGGATGACTCGTATATTTCTGATTCCGTATATTTCTTTCGCGTCTCTCGTATGATGTCCCTGTTTCTCTTGAATGTCTGAATCTCAATCTGCGAAGGTCTGAATGTGCGAGAGAATGTCGGAATGTATGAATGACTGACTTCTGCGAGTGTGTGTATGTGTCTCCTGAGTGCCCCTCTGACTTCTGTACTCTAGTTTTTCTACTACATCGCCACGCCTTTCGCTAAATTAAATTCCCTCATATTTTATCTATTTCTGTGTTACATGTTCGTCATTGGCTATCCTAAAATTATTTATTGGTATCTAAGTTCTTCTGATTCGTTAACTTTTATCCGAAGACCATTGGCTAGAATTATTCTTTCCCCCTGATCTAATGTCTTCCCACGAACTTGAATTTTCCCAGAACAGCCTGTCATAAATTTCGGCTCGTTCCTTCTATTCTGATTTCTATTGAAAATCTTTTGCCTTCACAGATTCCTAAATGTTCCTAGAGATTAAGCACGTGTTTATGGGCTGTTTTTCGGCTTTCCTGTAATAAAACATTTTCGTCTCCGTTCTGACATTTTCATTTTCTCTTAAATTATTGCTACCTCTGACTTTGTTAAATACTGTCCCGTTACGGCCACATGTTTCTCTTATTGTCAACTCCTAAGTATTTCCTAGGTAGAAGGTTCGTGACCTAACAAAAGATAGTTTACCCTTTCTTCAGCCTTGTCTAAGGAGCGATCAGTGAGTGGAGTCAGGTATACATATTCGTCTTTCTCACATATTTTACACAAAATGTATACAAAACTCTTTTGTATGTTACAAGTTACAAATTATTTCTATTTCTATTATACCTATCTCTAAATGATTTTCTTATACCTATACATAATAATTACCTTATCAAATCTAATGCCTTTATAAATATAGCTCTGCAGCCTTTAGTTATTCAACTAATAAAGGCAGCATTATTTCCTGCTTCAACTTGGCGGTACGAAAGTATTTCTTCCTGGAGTAACCGAGTTCGACAAGTTTGTTCAGTTATTTCGGAGCCCACTTACTATTCCAGTTATACATAGTGTATACTACAATAAAATATTAGAAGAATATTTGTATTTTTATCGCGATAATTCAGTAAATAAAATGCACCTGATTTTTAAAACGTAGATATACAGTGTTTATCTTTGCAAAAAAAAAAAAATGTTGAGTGAAAAGGAATGTTTACATTCCGCAATTCACGTTTGATGACCAAAAATGATTAAAAGAAAAAACAAATATTGTACTTTGAAAAAATAAGCTATGTTTCGCGAAAAAATCATTTTTATTCTGTTACGATGTACTTACTACTTACTTCTATGCTGCAAACAAAAAATAATCTCACGTTGTATGTGTGAATATTTCTTAATTTCCATCATTTTACGATTATTGCATTCCACATTTCCTTGTTTTTTATTCCTCTTGACCATCTTCCTTCTCCTTGCCGATGGGTGTTTTATCTTAATGTGCAGTAGTTTCTTAAACCTTGTTTAATTATTTTGGAGTGCATGCACAACTGCAATTTTTGATTGGGTCTGCGACAGTAAAATATTAGAAAAAACATTTGTGTTTTTATCACGATAATTCAATAAATAAAAACATGCCCGATTGTCAAAACGCATCGTATACAAATTTTAGTTTTGTAAAAAACAAGTTTTATTGTGTAAAAATAAATTTTCACCCCGGGATTTACTTTTAATGAACAAAAACGAAATTTAGAAGTAAAAAATTGATTAACTTTGCAAAACGGATTTGTTATGATGTAATTAAAGAATAATTTCACTGTAATGGTATTTTAATAAGTGAAGAATTGGATTTGTTGAGTGGTTTTATTATATATATTAAATAAATGTAAAAACAATTATCAATTACATTAAAATAAAAAACTGCAATTAAAATGCTAAAGTGTGTAAAAGTTTTTTAATTTCCATTATTAATGGTGTTGGTGTGAAACATTTACGACATGTGTGAAATGAGCTGACGCGGTCCGGCTTCCCGCTCGGCTCCTGGACGAAGGGTAAGCAAAAACGATTTATCCACACAGCAAGAGAAATTATCGGAGCTGCCATAGCTGCAGTCCCAAGCCACTCCTGAGCGGTAGCGGAGAAAGCCGAAGGTTGTTTGACTTTCACAGATATAGCTAGATAATAAGGGTTTCAAGGGCAACGGTATGATAGCTCACAGGGTTAGAGAGTCATGATATATTTGTGAAGGCAGTAGTTTCGAATTCTCACGTCCTGATGTTTTTTTTTCTTCCTGCGGAGCTAAAGGAGATTTGACACCATTACAATGATTTACTCGCTAACATAGTACCTCTCAGACATATATTTATGTAAACGATTTTTTTTTCTGCTGCAGTCAAATGAGTTTTACAACCGGTACAATATTTTACCCGCATGCTTAATAGCACGCAGTCCCTTATCAATTTATATTTACGAAACGGTGCCACCGGTTTCTAGAATTTACCTGAGGTTATCGTTAAGGTTAGTGTTATATAATTCATATATATACGTATTCAATAATACGGTTGGTAAAAAGAGAAAAACCCAGTTTTGCAATAAGGAACGACATATTGCAAACAGAATGTTACGAAGGAAAACGCATAGGTTACATTGCGTAATATTTATAGTGTTACAAGCGGCCACGCAGAGAAAAATGAGCATCCACACTATTTTGCTGTCTCCCGTTCGGCACTGAGGAGTTCCAATCTCCCCTCTGTCGCTCGAGACTGCAGCTCCAGCAGCTCTGAGATTTTTCTTGCTATATGGGCATGTGAAAAACGAACATGCGGATGCAAGACTAGCAAGGGCACTTAAGTAGGGGGAATGTCACGTGTCTGCTGGCACAAGGGGGGAAAGCGCTCTTACTTTAAATTCGCGACGTAATTCGAATTCCTTTCACCAGCGGAAATTTAATTTTTAATTAGATGCGAAGTTGCTTCTTCCGAAAATTGCAAAGGATAATTATAGTCTGGAGTTTTCACCCTATTTTTCCTTTTTTCTTCAAATAGGTAACATTACTGAATATTAGAAAAAAAAAACTGTTTAACTTTGCAAGAAAGATGCAATTAAAACATTTCCACTATCTATAAATTAATAATTCATGCAAAGATACGTTTTGTGATAGAAATTAAGACAAAAATTCGAATTCTTTCCACTAATGGAAATTTAATTTTTCACAAGATGTAAAAGAACTCCATAAAACACACAAAGGTTAATAATATTTTTAAGTTTTCACTGTATTTCTTCTACTTTTTTCTTCAAATAGACAACGCAAGTGAATATTAGAAACAAAAACCTGTTTAACTTTGCAAAAAAGTGTGATTAAAGTATTTTTTCACTGCCAATAAATTAATAATTCATTCATAGATACGTTTTCAAACAGAAATTCGCGACAAAGTACGAATTCCTTTCAACACTGGAAATTTGATTTTCAACAAGATGCGAAAGTACTGTTCCGTAAAATATACAATGGTTAATGATAGTCTTAAGTTTTCACTATATTTTTACTATTTTTTTTCTTCAAATAGGTAACGCTAGTAAATATTAGAACAAAAAAATCTATTTAACTTTGGAAAACAGATATAATTAAAGAATGTTATCACAGTTCATTCAAAGACACGTTTTGGAATAGAAATTAAGATGAAATACGAATTTCTTTCACCAGTGGAAATTTTAATTTTCAACAAATGCGAAACTGTTTCTCCTTCAAATACACAAAGTTGATAATAGTCGTACGTTTTCACTCTATTTTTACTGCTTTTTCTTCAAATAAGTAACGTTAGTGAATATTAGAAATAGTGTTTCAAATCATTCAACAAAATTATATAATTAGGAAATATATCACCGCATCCCTGTAGATTTCCAAACACATTTTAACCATCTCTGGTGTTGCTCTGTGCCGTGCAATAAACTGTACTATGCAGGAATATAAAGGAAAGATATTTCTTCCATAAAATAACGCATCACATATTTCAAAACGGTTCTTTTATTTACAAAAATTGTGACTTTTACTATTTATCCCAAGGGAAAAGTGTGATTCCTTATTTAAAAAAAAAAAAAAAAAAAAAAAAAAGTTGACCATGTAATAGAGTGCTTTGAGATTACCGGTGGCTTTTACCGGTTATGGATTGGAGCAAAACTTAATGTCATATAAAGTTAAAAGCAATGTATGAAATATTGTTGGGGAGAAATCAGATTTTAACTTTGAGAAAATGTCCTTTTGCAAGCAAAAAATATTTTCACACAATTATATTTACCATTACTAAGGCGAATAAGTGAATAAAATTTTTTTGGCAGCACTTAACTCATATAACTTAAATAATTTTATTTCTTAAAAAAGGGGAATTCATTTTTAAAAGAATCCTTGATAGGGTAACACCACGGCTATCTGATAGCGAAGGTGAAAGTAGGATTTTTACAGATAATGAACTGGGCGAAAGCACACACATACACTTGCCCTTGACATATAAAGTTTAAAGGTATGCAATGTACGGTATACTATTCGGGAGATTTAACTTTGAGAAAATGTTATTTTGCACGTAAAAGGTATTTTCACACAAAGATTTTCTATTACGAGAAAATGAAATATAGATGTTATCCCTTGAAGTAAAGGAGTTGGATATTGCATAAAATATCAGAAGTGTCTCAAATACCTTAACTGCTTGCGATGTGATCAAGTGCTGTGCCATTGAAATTGGTGGGGGGTGTAATTTATCTTACGATGGAACTGATGGCTGCTCCGAAAACTTATCACATGGCGTTATAATTTTATCTTTAAACCAACACAAGTAAAACTTTATATGGGCATTAGACTCAACGTCAAGCCCAGGCAGCAAGGCATAAATATCGCCAAGGTAACGGACATCTTGCATACATGGAAATGTGCATGTCACCTGAAATAGCTCTCACATAAATATTTGATCATAACTGTGTCGTAATAGATCAAAACTCGTACTTAATATAAATTAAGCATACAGTTACTGTAATTAAACATAATTTACCTGGCAAACAGAAAACCTTTTTTAATTTACCTCGTAAATAAAAAACTTTTTTGCTTCATACCGTCCGTCAAATTTTCAATTCACAATTTTAAAGTAAACAATCATCGAACGTTGCAATTTGTAACATTACTGCCTATAGAAAAATATGAATGTAATATAAAATATGTAAAAAAAAAAAAAAAAAAAAAAAAAAAAAATCCCAGACATAAGAAAACATTAGAACTTAGTACTGCAACATCTTCACACTGCACAAAATAACGGAAAGGCTCTGTATCAGGATGTTTGTGAAAAAATTAAGAAATAACACGGAATTAAAAAAAAATATTCACTCTTAAAACAGCGTGAAGTAGGCTTCGGCGTGCTCAAGGGATGGTTATGTGGTGTGCAGGGGTAGGATCGAAGTGTGACACGACACACGTACAATTACGTAAAAGAAGAGAACACAACTTAACGTTTTGAGGTTCGCGCTAAGGTACAGAACACAACTTAATCGTCGCGGGTTTGTACCCCCGTGCGCCACGTAATCTTTTCCGCTGAGCGCGCCGAAGCCTATTTCATAAAGTGGAAAATATTTTTAATTGCATTTTTCTTTTTCATTTTTTAACACACAGCTGTATTGATATTTAATTTCAGTGCGTTATAGTGTGAATTATTGGGTAGAGCAAGTCCTGTTTCAGTTCTCCGTAGCGTATATCATGTTAATTTCAACGATTGAGAGCCTTTCCTTTACATTATGCAACGTGAAGACGTTACGGTACTGTTCTTATGTTTTCTTATATCCAAGAATTGTTTATATGTTATATATTCCATTCATATTTTGTATGGCATGCTATGTTGCAAGTTACAATGCACGACTTTTGTTTGCTTTAAAATCATGCAATGAAAATTTGTTGGAGCGTGAGTTGCAAAAAGTTTTCTTGTTTAAGTTATAAATTATGTTTAATACAGTAAATGTGTGTTTCATTTATATAATGCACAACTTTTAGTCTATTTCGATATATTTGAGCTAAAATATACCTAATGGCATGTAAATTTCTATATTGCAAGATATCCGAGAGAAAAAGTTTTTTCCATCACCTTGGCGATATTAATGCCTTGTGCCTGGGCTTGGTATTCAGTTTAATGCCCACATAAAATTTTACTTGTGTTGGTTTAAAGATAAATTTATCACGTCATGTGATAAGTTTTCAGAGTATCTACAGTTCCATTGTAACATTTATCACCCCCCCCCCCCCATTTCAATAGCCCAGCACTCGGTCACGTAGCAAGCAGTGAAGGTATTTGCGACATTTCTGATGTCATTTTATGCAATATCCAACTCCTTTACTTCAAGGGATTACACTTTTATTTATTTTTTTTTTCTCGTAATGGTGAATCATTGTGTGAAAATATCTTTTACTTGCAAAATAACATTTTCTCAAAGTTAAATCTGATCTTTCCCGAACAGCATACATACCTTTTAATTTTTATGTCATGAACAAGTGTATGGTGTTTGTTTTCAACCCAGTCCCATTATCTATAAAAACACTACTTTCACCTTCACTATCAGATAGCCGTTCTGTTACGCTATCAAGGGTTGTTTTGAAAAAGAATTCCCTTTTTTAAGAAGTAGGTGATTTAAGTGCTGCTATATATTTTTTCTCAATGTATTCGCCGTAGTAATAGTAAATCCTTGAGTGGAAATATTTTTTGCTTGCAAAGGGACATTTTCTCAAAGTTAAATTTTGATTATTCCCTAACAACATTCCATACATTCCTTTTAACTTTAAATGACATGAGATAAGTTTTTGCCCCAATCGCATTACTTGTATAATCCACACTTTCATACGTAATCAAAAGCTGCTCTATAACACTATCAAGGTTTTTTTTTATATTTTTTTAACGATTCACACTTTTTACTTGGGATATGTAGCGATATGTACGTGATGTTTTTCATTTTTTAAGCACAGAATGCATGTTGTATAAATGTGGTAACTGAAATATATAAAATATTGATATATATATGTGAGAATTCCTAACAACTAAAGAAATTGTCGGCACTGCCACGGGTGGCCGAGGTCGTTAAGGCATGGACTCGTGAGCGGGAGATCTGGGGTTCGAATCCCGCCAGGACCGTCCTCCCTGACTGGGGTTTTTTCCAGGTTTTCCTCAGTCTTCATAACTGGCAAATGCCGGGGAGGTACCTAAACTTAGGCCTGGAACGCTTCCTTCCTTAAAAAAAAATACTTTCCCAATATATCATTTCATCTCATGTATCATCAGTGTCACCGCCTGTGGTGCCTCAGTAGTAAAAACGGGCGTTAAACACTACTAAAAAAAATACTGTCGGAGTCCCCATGAAAATTTAGCCCACTCATAATGCTGCAGACAACACGGAATGACGGAGAGACCAAGTGTGTGTGTGTGTGTGTGAGTATGTAATGTACCATTAATATGTTAATAAAAATATTTAAAACCATACTTTGGAGTTATATTACAGTAAAAGCATTAAGGCGCATCATCAAGTGTGAACACCGTCCGTGGTTTTAAAATAACTTTCTTGTGTAATTTACTCAATTAGAGTTGAATTGATATTGGGAATAAAACCATCACTTTTTTTTTTTTTTTTTTAAATAAAAGAACCGTTTTGAAACATGTGCTGCGTTATTTTATGCAAGAAGTATCTCTCCTTTATATTTCTGCATAGTATATTTTCATTGCAGGGCACAAAACAACGCCAGAGACGGTCTATAACGTTATAGCAAAATAAATAGAACCTTATACCTCAACCGGTTATAAACTTGAGGCTTATTAGTCAATGGTAGATTTAGGATAACATTGTATTGCTTCATCATTCTCTATGCCAGAGACGGTTAAAATCTGTTTGCTAATCTACCGGAAGACGGTGATATATTTCTGATGTTGCTTTGTCCATGCTATTTTCCTTCACATGCAGCACTACGATTTCTAATGTAGTTTCATCAGTTTATTGCAAGATTATGCAGCACAGCAGTATTAGAAGTAATATTTACTATTTTCGTAGCCTGGTGTGCAAACCATAATGCAAAAAGAGAAATGTCCTCTTTCAAATATCATTTGTTCTCTGTTTCACGTTGATTTCTTTTGTCTTGAAAACTGCTACTCTCTCGTCAGCTTCTTGTTGGTTTAACTGTATTTATGATTTAATTTAGTTTTAGAGAATACGTCTTTCAGGGTCTTCATAAAATTAAAGTGCAATAATGAGTCAGATAAAAGAATTCATTGCTGAATTCAGTTCGTATTTTAGAGGGAACATTAGCATCCAACGACAAAGAAACATCAGTGCACTACTACTTATGATCAATAAGAATATTTTGACGTGACCAGTTATATTTTCAAGTTTTAAAAATATTTTAAATACATTAAATTTGGTATATTAGAGAAGGAGTGTACATTTATAATCTTATGATCTCTCTTCGCAAAAAATTGGAAGGCAGAGAGAATTCCGTACCACAGGACAACACACAATATATGTTCTAAATATGTTTAATTAAAATATCGGTTCTGGCGGTCCAGTGGTAACAGCACTTGCCTCTTAATACCTGCCAGGGTCGATGGATTTTTCGAGCGTAAAATAACCTAAATACGATTTCCTTCAGAAGGGAAATAAAGCGTGGGTCTCGCTGGGTCGATTTACGGCACGTAAATGAGTGATTCTTCTATAGCAAAAGAAAGTTAACTGAAAGAAGCTCTAGCAGATGCATTTGTTTATCGTGTCAGCTTTCCACGATCATTCTTGATAACAGAGATTCTCTGGCAGTTGTTTTTTACTTCCAGTTTAAGTTGCGAGGAGCAAGACTGTACGTTTGCTGTTTTAGCGCTATTTAAAAGCATAAATTGTTAATTTAAAATGGTGTAATGAGTTTCTTGTGACAGTATCAATGGGAAACGATCGTTTATTTGCGCGGAAACGGACAGCTTTATGTATTTTGTTTCAGACGAGTTTTTATTTAATGCTTAACAAGTACAGAAAAATGCCAAGGCTAGCCATAAATTACACCATTATTTTCAGGTGTCTCTTCACGATAGCTTCGTAGGCATTTACTCAACCTCAAGAATTACTTCTTTCATTAGCAGCTTCAAATATTGTATAGGATTATGTTCTTCATTGGTAGTATCTTTGAGGCAGAGACTTTAATTCTAGCTGGTTTTCTTCGCTCTCATATAGCATTTTCAAATCAGGCTGAATTCTGAACTCAAACGTTCCACGCACTTTTCAATTTTAAAGGTACCAAGTGAAATTTGACTAAATGAAAGCTAAGTGCTTAATGTCGGTTAATTTTTATTTCTAATTCCTTGCTCACATCGAAGGAAAGCAAGTCTTCAGCCCAACATTTGGCTTAGTGTCATCTATGCATGTGTAATAATGAAACATTCCAGAATTAAAAAGTATTATTTCTTAATATATTACAAAATTAATTTTATTCTTTTTAACCTTAATACCGAGCAGGCGGCAAGGTTTGGGATCGTTTTCGGTAGGTCTTAGGTTTATATCATGCGGACGACTAACCTGATTGAGGTTTTCCGCGGTTTTCCTCAAAAACGCACAAATGTCCGGTAAGTCTTTCACTGCCATTTCATTACATTTATTTGCATTTGTGTCTTTTGTATTTCTGATGTCACTGAGGTGGCCCTGGCATAGGATTGACCACTCTTTAAGGTAACACATCAATGTGCAATGTGTTCTAAATGCAACGTTGCCACCGTTTAGTTGGCTTTTGGCCCCATTCGAACGGTGTACGATTGGAGCATAAATATACGTGGTAAAATACGGTCCTGCGATATAAGTAAAATTTGAAGTTGGTGTTCTGTGTGCAATAATTTAGTACTGACTCCATGGATATTCCTGCATATCATTTTTGTGACATTGCATCAATTAGGGTGTTAGGGGTCACCCAGCGGTATTAATTTCATATCTGTGCTTATTTCTCTAGCATAGGACATATATATTAAAATATGCATTCATTTAATATCGCAGCGATACATTAAATTCCTTTGGCTAGCCACGGCTATCTGTCCTTTCTTGATGTGATCACGGCTGCTCACGACTCAGTGCTGAATGCAGCACATACATCCATATCCATCTAAATAAACAGTGACAAATTTATTGCTCCCGCGTCAGCACTTCTTCATGAAGAAGGAAATTACCAGGCAAAATGCAGTAAAGCAGTCAGCGTTTATCTCAAGTAATTCTCACAGTGGGTGTAACTACTTTACATATTCTTCTGCATAATATTTATAACACATAAACATTACTTCTGAGTTAGACGTTACTCGTCTATTTTCATTTTTAGTTTATCGATGCTATTTTTTAAACCATACTCATTAATGCTGCATGTATTACACAACTGTATTTTATTGTATTTTAATACATTTAGAGAAAATTGATTGTAAATATATGGGCATTGGTTTTTGCATTAGGCGCTGACTTTTTATATTTTAATCTTTAATACGTGGGTGTTATTTACATACTCGATAATTCCGCTTATACTCGAACTTGGTTAGTTAAAAGTTTTGCACCATTTAATTAACTTTTGAAACGGGTGGTTGGTTCTATGACACGAAACTCGGTGTGTGCATTGAGCTATTTTTTTATTTTTTAATTTTATTTTTATTATTAGTTTTTTTTTCCCTTTTTTTTTACTTTTTAAGGAAGGAGCATTGTGTTATTCACTAAAATTTTTGTTTTTTTAATTTGGCAGCAATAAATTGTACAGAAATATATAAATATTGAAAATAAATCAATGCAGATTATTCTAAAATGTAAAAATATTTTCAGTGTTCCATTTAATAAAAGAGAGTGCTGTAATTATATATATTTTTTTTTTACATTTTATGAGAAAGAATAGTCACAAGCCATTTATTTGTCACTAAAAGTCTTTGTGTAGGTTGGAGTTATTTCCAGTTAAACCGGAAGAAGAAAAAATCGGCAATATCATCTATGAGTTCTAAGTATAAAGCTATCCCCCATACGCCGAGTTTTACGTCACTGAGACACGTGATTCAACGGTTATTTAGGTGATGCAGGACTTTTAACTAACCCTATACTGTTAATAGTGTTTAAGTTAATTTTCGTGAAAATTAGCACTGTAGTTTTGTTGTTGTTGTTGTTGTTGTTAAAATGGGGTTTATTTGTACATTACTATGCGATTTTCCAATTTTCGAATGTTGGTAACGACAACTCTGTGAGATTAGAGGAATGAGCTCCCCGACGATCTTCAAACCAATTTCTCGATGTGTCTGTGGAGTATTTTGACCCAGGGATGCGAGAGGAAGCGGCAGGAGGAGCATCTCGCCCATAAGATCTATTATGTGCATGCACCACCTCTCGTCAGCTGCGCTCTCAGGAAAGTAATGAAACAGTATATTAATGGTAAGGCAAAGTATACATTAAACATGGGGAAACTGAAGTTATTCCAATATCAAACAATTATATTTGAAGTAACAGACACTTTCCAGTAGCGATAGTCAGCACAGTGTATGAGAGAGATCTCCTTATACTGCAGTTTGATCAGTAGCAAGCTGTTGCTGAATGACAAGCTAGTGAACTTTCGTGTGAATTCGGGAAATATTTGCTTTATTTCGTTTTGAATTAAATGAATACAAAGAAAATGAACACTATACGAAACAAATTTTCTTTGCGATCATTGGAAGAGAAAATCGAAATTTAAATTCGGTAGACCAACTTCATGTATAAATGTGATGTCAAAACATAGGAAGTATGCTTTCTGTAGAAATAGATTTCATCCTGCAGATTCCAGATTTTAATCATAGGCAATCAATGAATTAGTGAGTTTATGAAATCTAGGAGAATATATATTTTTTTCAAATATGTGCATTACTATGATATTTTTATCGAATTCTCTCCTTCTCTTGTGCATGTTTAGCCATGCATGTATGAATGCTCATTCTAGTTATCAAGAATCCTGAATCTTGCTATATATATTTTGCAGTAATAGTAGCAATAGCAAAATTGTACTTTATGCTACCGAGAGCCACCGAGCAAGTCTTATAAACGGAGGAAGGTAAATACACCAAAGGAAAAAATGGAAGATTCACTTTAATATATTCCTTCAGTTTTTTTGAAACACATATTATATAGCACGCACATTTTCCCTGTTTCAGTTCGGTCATCCTCACGCCAGTTCCAGCACATTAGTACACGCCTCAGTCTCCAATACGCTCGGTAATGTTGACCATTCTTCAACAATGATGATTTCCAGAACACCAAAACTAGTTCTAAAAATATTAAACAGATGAAAAATATAAGGTGAATCTGTAGTGTAAGAAAATACTTTAGAATTTAAATTCAAATTTGTTTACAGAAGCTTTTGACCTCTATATGATATATAACTGAAATTAATCAATAAACGCAATATTGAAAGCATGTAATATAATGAAACGAATCGTATTTACTATTCACTTGAGCATACAACATTTTATTAAGTCTTGACATTTGTGCTAACTTATGGTTTTGAATTAACAGCAGAGATCTTCAGATGAATTTTTGCTGCTTTGCAGTGAAGATAATTTAAAATAAACATTATTTATTTTTTGACTCGAAAGTGAGGTATGCTGCAGTAACTTGAGAGTGCACATCTAACAATCTTTGTGGATAACAAAAAAGATCACTTAATTGTTTACCCATTCACTTTTGCAGCAAATGGTGGCGAGCACAAAGCTGTGCTATTGTTTTACTACTGCCTCTTCACTATGCGTCGCTAACTTCAAATTGATGATACTTTTGCACGTGCATTATTCAAAGTAGAATAATGGCTGAGTTATGTTTGTAAGGATGCAAGTATTCCTGCATACTGAGGAGATAAAAACCAAGTAACATGCATTTGTTCTGCTACTGAAATGTGAGACTTCTGTAGAGCCTCACATCCATCTGTACGCAACATGTGACTGCGCTTCAATAAACAACACCAACACGTGAGCAGACACTAAATGCCAACATGGGAGATTTAGATTACCATTGGGGTTATCATTTTCAGAGGTCAGATGACTTTCTCAAACCAGCTAATGACCCTCAAGGTTTTGTATTATGCATGTGAAGAAATGGAAGACGTTTATTACAGGACCAAACATTTGAAACCTCCAATTTCAAAATGATTTTTAAAAAATGCACTAAGTCTCCAGTAAAAATGATACAATCCTTGAGTTCGAACCCTCCGCTTGAGGAGTATGCTGAAAGAAATCCTCCAGGATGTGCTATGGAAAGGTAAATCTGCTGCTATGCAAAAATAATAACGAAAAGTTAAAAATGCACATAACACCTTTAAAATAGACTTATATTTTGAATAGCAACAAATTATGGTAGAACAATAAATAACTTTAACACGCAATTGGTGTAGACGTTTGTCAGCAAAATATCATTGAAATCATTAAATTCGTAGCTTAGAATCTTTTAAGTTTTGAGCCATACATTTTCAAATGTTTGCTACATGTCACATAATGATTAATAAAATTACTAGAAAACAAATATTAATGTACAAACATATCACAAAATGTCCTGCTTTAACAAAGAATAAAATACTTTAATGCTGTGCCTTAATATGCCAAAACTTAAATATTCACTTACAAATGCACGCTCCTTGTCGAGCGACATAACACTGGAACCTTAAGTCAATTGTAATAATACAATAAAATAAAACAATTTAAATGTACATTCTTCCTTGGTCACTGGGTGTAAGCTACGAGGAAGGTCGGAACCTAATAATTTATGAATTGAAGAGCTGAATAAACTTATTATTGTTTTTACACCAATTCCCTAACATTTTAATTTTAAAAAGAGGTTTTGTATGCATCGCACTCCACCGAGAGAGAATGGAAGGATAGTGAAGTCATCACCCAACATGGTTAAACCCAGGATGCCCCACATCGTTACAGCGCGGACTCGTGAGTGGAAGGTCTGGGGTTCGATTCCCTACAGCACTGTCTTGCCTGACTGAGGCTTTGACTCTGTCCTCAAAAATGGCAAATGTCGGGCATGTATGCTTAACTTAGAACTGAAACGTTTCCTTCCCTAAAAATCAATATAAGTTTATCATTTTATCTCATGTATCATCAGTGTCCACCTCCTGTAATACCTCAGTAGTTAAAATGGATAAACTATTATAAAAAAAAAAACTAAACCCCGGTTTCGTGAACATACGATTTGCTTGAGTCAATGGCCAACTAACCTGCTCATTACACCACGCCGACTAGGCTCAGTCAAGAAAGAGGGGAAGGCTAGTGTGTGCGCTAATTAAGAAACCAAGTAATGCGCATAAACGGCACAAAATACAAAATTATTATGATTTTTATATGAGTAAATAAAGTCAATAATTATGTTGGGTAAAAATGAAAAACAAATATTGCGGAAGTATAATATAATATTTTAAAAAGAAAAAACCACGAATACTTGTTTTTAGCCCATTACTCTCGCAAAACTTTGGATCATAGGTAAATGGACTTTTAGAATGAAGGCTCGACAGAAGTGCCCATTGCTTCATTGAGCCGTTAGCGAACACTTTGCATTCTAGGAATATGTAAATGAGAACAAGGCAATAATGAATAGGCTTTTAAGCAGAGCGACCAGAACATTGAGTAGTGCGAAATCAAGGACACGGTATGTTGGTGTGGAGATAGGCAAAGGAGATAAAGCGAGAGTGCTCTGACGCTCATAAATGCAAACGAAAACAACAATTTTCGTTTAAACAGAATCGATTAAAGAGGAGATACATCAACTGCAATGAGAAGTTTTTCAGTTCGAAACCGCCACGGATGGCTGAGGTCGTTAAGATGGGGACTAGTGAGCGGGAGGTCTGGGGTTCGAATTCCACCAGGATCGTCCTCCCTGACTGAGGTTTTTTCCAGGTTACCATCATACACCCCTCAGAGGGATGGGAGGAAAGCGACACTAACATCATCTGATTGCAAAAATATCGTTTGTCCAACCGTCGTATGGCAGATAAATGAAGTTTTGGTGCTTGGAATTAATACATTCTGAATAATTGCAATGGACTATAATATGACAAGGTCAACACAAACAAAAATTCAAACTAGAAAATGGCCATACATAACAAAATGTGAAAGAAAGCTAAAATAAATAAATTAATTAATTAAAAAAAAAATAAAATACCTAACAGAACAGGATTTCATCAACATATTATAAATATTGAACAAATAATGCTGATTTGGAAACAACTATTGCAATATTCCATAAATTGAATGGTTTAACCAAGATATATTTCGAAAAAAATGTGAAGGGTGAAGCAATATTTAATAAGGATTCAATTTAGTTGGCCTTCCTGCCTCTCCGCTTCGATGAATGAAGCAGTATTTAGTAGGGGGCAAAATTTACATATATGTGATTGATTAGGATGGTATCTCAGGGTCGGTATTTGTATTTTGGTTTTAGAAACGTATGTACGTTACCAGGGAGACAGAATGGGTAATGAAAACATTATCTTCTTCACATCAAGAGATTTATATAAGTTTTCTGAGAACTGTTTATTTATCTATTTGCACTAAGACGATGAATCTCTTATATATCAATTGTATTTTCTCGCCAGAAGAGAACCTTGAAAAACCACACGGACCTGTTTAATGTACAAGATGTAGCCAGCCTATACACTTAAAAAACCCTTCGTGTGGTGTTTCTATTGGCGCGGACACACGCGGTCGTGGATCACTTTATTATTATTCTTATTCGTATTAATAGTTATCGATTAAACTCAGCCTGACTAAGTAACTAACTGACTTCCTAACTAACTCGAAGTGCTAACTCACTGGCTGGAACTGACTGAGAAGAAGTAACTCAATGACGCGAACTGTACTGACTGACAAGAAGTGGCTGCCTAACCAACTCGAGCTGACTGACTGGGATGAAGTAGTGGGCTTATTTGGTTTACCCATGACTTTTATTAAATCTGCAGTCGGTAAGTCTTACGTGCATTCAGTAATTTTATATTTAAATTCTTGTAGCGTCTTCTTAAGTTCTACTCGTAGATTGCCTACATAAGAATCACGTGGTTCCCGGTTCGTTACCTATAGGCTACAATTTGGCGCCGATTCCTCTGAGGATCCTCCTACTAACGAACTTCGAGACTTTTATTTTATTTCTCCTCTTGAATCTCCCCCTCAAGTTGCTCTTGTTACAAGCATGTCCCGTTATGTTTTTGTCAGAGTTATGTCTTTTTTCAAGGTTCTTCAGGCTATAAAATCACCCTCGCTAGCTGTATCTGCTGTTCGGTATTATGACCTGGCTTGCTTGTCCCTTTGTGTAAGAGGGAACGCCAAGGTCGTGAGGTCCGGACTTTTTGAATTTAGCAAATTTACTGCACAAATGTCAGATACAGAATTTCTGAAGCATATCTAAAACCTTTGCTTTAGTTATATTAATGATGATTGATTAATGTGTATGATTCATCAGGAAAACCTTAATATTAATTAAATATAATATCTTACATCAACTATAATCGTTGAAGTTAGGAAATCCTGCTCCAAGGGAGAAGAAATATTACCAATATAAGTAATTTTCAAACTAGTCTTGATATGGGGAATTTAAGAAGACAAGACAAACGACAGCACATATATTTTGCAAAAACTAGATGGTTCAGAATTAGAAACCAAGATATAGCAATACAGAGGGGCACATTAAGCACATTAGATGAAATCTGTATCTACCAAAAGCAGCGGAAAGAGCACATTATGAGAATACAGTCCCATAGACTCCCAAAGCTGTTATTATTTTATAAGCCAATGGGAACAAGAAATTTGGGACGACCTCGAACAAGATGAAGAGACAAACGCAATAAATTTAAATATACATTAGCTTCGGAAAGGGTCATAGGCCTTTACGAAGAAGAAAAAATAAGTAGATAACGGAGAAGGCTATAGAAAAATTAGGTCAGTATAAGTCAGTTCTATTTGAGTAGAAACATAAAAATAGAAGCTTTAATAAAATGTGAATGCAGAGCCACTAACACAGATGTAAAATGTTATTTGGATAAGCATAAAAAAGTAGATTGATTTGTAGTTGTAGGTAAAGTACTGAAAGAGCTTTTATTTTTGTAGCGTTTGTACCTTTAAGTTAAATTTACAAAGAATAAATATATTTCGATAAGCCGCGAATTTATTGTTTTGACAAAAATATCTCTAATTAATAAAATAATAATCTGAGCTTTTTCAATTATTTTTTACCACAAACTAACTAATCGAATGCGTTTTTCATTATCGCATGGAAAACTATAGTTGTAATATTCAAACTTATATATCGAAACTATATTTTTATCGTTGTTTTTGCTCGTAGTTAAACCCGAGTTTTACCACAAACTCACTGTAAACAGTGAATAAATTAAATACCTTAATTTTGTTTCTGTATATAATTCAATACTGCCTACAAACCATATCAACAGGGAGAAAAAGGGTTTTATTCGAAATGTGTAATTCTAGCGTCAACCCCTACAGACACGCATTTTTGCCACGGCTAATAAACTCTCTCATCTAAATTCTAAGTGAATTAATGGCACGTTGCTACAAATTTATATTCCCGCCCATAGTGGAAAACGAGGCAAACCGCTGTGAGATAGAGGCAACACATTGAAAAACAAGCTTGGTTAACAGACCAGACGTCTAAATAAATAAAATAAATAACAAAGTCATGATGCGGTGTTATTAGCAGTAACTGGAAAAAGAAACGACAAAACAGGCCTAAACTGATTATTTATAATAGTCTATTGCCGTGGTTCACACATTTAATACCTGCAGGGCCCTGCTTTCATTCCTGGTCGTGAAAGATTATCTACTTTGTTGAAACTTTTTCCCTCATCCTGAAAAGGCGTATGCTTAAGCAGCGAGAGTTTGTTACCTTCATCAATTTACCGTCGCAAATTTCTGATGCTGGACATAAGACATTACAATTTTTATAAACGGACCAAATTACTGGAATAATATACAAGAATTTTAATGATACATAAAACCCCTTAGATAATGAATGTAAATTTTTTAGTGAATTCAAATTCAAATTTTAGCAACCTGATTCTTGGTGACTATCCGTCCCATATTGGCAATAAAAACGCATGGATAGTTTCAACGTACTGTAGACATGATAATTCCAAATCCCACGAATTCTTGAAACCTACAGTACAATCTTGCTTTAACATCATACCTATAAAAGTAGGTTTTTAGTTTATAGTACGTAAAGTTACAGAACAATTAACAGGAAAACCAGAAAAGTCGTGGATTAAAATTTGGAAAGCCGTTGGACTAAATATATTGTTTTAAAAGTGACTGTATTGAAAAATAATTTAAAAATTTTTTTCTTACATCTTGTGTTTTCTTTGTCAAGCCGAGAACTTTTAGAATACCCCTCCTAGTAACTGGTATTGTACTTGACTGAAGTACACCGCAAACTTTCTTATTGTTTGCTGGTGTGCGATATAGATATGATATCACTTGCTTTTTTATGTCAAACTTCTTTTTGTTTCGCATTTGTATTTGTCTGGGCATGGCCGCTTTTAATGCATGGGCCAAAGCAGTGGTCACCAAGGAGCTGGAGCGCTCACGTAACATCCTTATGTTCTTCGGTGAAGAAGAGCTGCTTTTTCGAATTGTGAAAGCGTGGTATGTAGTAATTTAATTCACTGTAAGGCTGTGAGTTGTAATGATACTGTGGCATGAATAAAGGTTTAATGTCATCTTGTTAAGAAATTGAACACGAGCACTTTCAGCAGTCTTACCTAACAGTCGGAATTACAGCAGTCTTTTAGCCTTGCGGAAAGTAAAGAGAATTTTTAATTATGTGATAATTAGTAACACTCACCTTCTACTTTGTAAATACTTAAAATTAAACACCTAAAATTGATTACGTACGCTAAACGTTAAAAACGAAGAAAGTAAGACTAAAAGTATTAAAAAGTAGCCAAATGACGTAATAAACTGAATAACATCTTATAGCTATGACATAGAACTAGCTTTTTAGTACTAATAATGGCAATTATTTATTATTAGGAGAATTACTATACAACAAAAATGAGCACATGAATGTTGCTCAAAAAGAGAATGTTGAGACCTAAAATGTTGGACTTTGCATCAAAATTTGGAACATTTGTTATAAAGGAAATGATCTCATAGCATTATAATGAACAATTTTTACGATAGTAACAACACAACTCTAAAGTTAATTTTCTCATGGTGCATCAACAGATAGGTATGTATGTGCCTCCAATGCTTAAGTTTTTGCAAGTAAATCTGCCTTGTTCAACTTAACACTGATTATAAAATATTCACACAAAAAAACTTAAATTTTGGTCAACCAATAGCACATAATTTAGAGATCCATTACATGTCTGCCTAGTATCCATCTAGTCTGTCTGGTGGTGTAGTGGTTACCATACTTACCTCCTGCACCCAAGATCGCGGGTTCGAACCCGGCCAGGACCGATGAATTTTTACGGCGTAAAAATCCTAAGTATGGCTTCCTTCGGAAGAGAAGTAAAGCCGTGGGTCCCCTGTCGTATATTTACGGCACGAAAAAGAACCTCAAGCCTGAAAGAGAGGCCTCTGAGCAAAATTTGCCGGCCGTTTCACGCCCCGAGTTGAATGGGACGCTGATGACCTGAGATGTTAAAGAGCGTCCATAAATAAATCAATAGAAAAAAACCCAATATTATCCGTATACTGAGCACCCATTTATGAATCTGTTCTTTCTTCATTCACCTTACGATCTGAAATATGCAAAAGCAAATGTTTATTAAAGAACCGAGCAAACATTTTGGCATTTTTTCCGACACACGAACTGAGGATGAAATTGGAGAACATGTCGGGGGAAATGCAACATGTCTGTGTTACCCCTATAAAACAAGAACCTCCAACTACAGTCGCATTTTGGGTAGCCCCTATATATATATATATATATATATATATATATATATATACGCACTTTTGCGAGCAAATAGAACATAGTTTTCTACATTATAAAATTGTTTTTCCTAAGAGACCGCCGAGAAGCGTGTTCCTACTTTCTAGAAACTAAATTATTTGGAGCTTTTCTTTGTGATACTCTTGTATCGTGCGGTTTTAGTGAATATACTGTATTTTTTTACAACAAATATGAATAATTCATTTTACTTTCTGGTGAACCAAAATACTTAATTCCTTTTGGTTTTGTTAATTTCAAGAGCATTTCACACGAGTAGACGTATAGAAAAGACGTTTTAAGAACTTTTCTTCCAGTTTACAGGAATGACTACTTATGATAATAACACGTTTCATTCACTTCCGAAAAAAAAAAAAAACGTAAACGAAGATAAGAGATTCGGTGTTAACGATAAAAGAATGATTTGTTTATTCTTTTCCTGAAGTTTGCAGACCATACCTATAACACGAGATAAATATTTATTTTGTTGTTAAGCCTTAACGATTTCATGCACCATTTGTAATTCTATAATTTCGTACCAACAGTTAAACTTGTTTTAACAATTGCAAGCATAACAAAACTCCTGTAAGTGCAGATTATACAAGTAAGAGCGTATTCGGTCATTCAAATACACCGTTAGCAAACAAAGCTGCTTGTCTTGTATGTGGATATATTATTTATTCAGTGTAGTTTTGTAATATAGAACAAATGCCTGCGCTCTATTCTGTGTTATACGATGTAGTTAAGCTTACAAAGCTCAGATTTTTCACTATCCCGCTGTCCGGTCGGTGACTTCGTTGTTTTTCTCTACAGTGTTTATTAGACAGGTCAGAAAAACACGAATTCACTTTATTTTCTAGTGCGGAAGCACTTGTTATTCTTAAGAGAACTCTTCGGTTTAAAACTTTTGGAGAACTACGAAGAGTGATTGAGAAGAAATATCAGCGCCAGAAAAGTAAACAATGCACAACATGCACTAGCCTCAAGTAGTGAAAGAGCAGATGTTAACCTAAAGTTGAAGAGAGCAAATAAAAATATGATGTACAGAGTTTAAGGCTAGAGTGTTCGTATCTGAAACAGCTGAAGAGTTGAAACTTGAGTAAATCTACATCTAAAATCGGGGAGCAAAATATATCTCTTCCAAAGGTGGGCAGAGAGCATTATATTAACATTATTGCAGTAATGAATAAAGAGTTTTGTAATATTACTTGAATAGCAATTCATTTAGGGAAAAAATCCTAAGAAGGAGTTAACCCTCCTTAAAATATCATGGAGATGAATAGTAGAAGTTTTCTTTTCTTGGAAAAGTTAATCGAATTGAAGATTTGAGAAGTGAGGGCTATGTTTAGCTTTTGGTTCCTTTTGTAGCTTTTATTGGCAATAAGTGTACGGAATTCTAAATAAACAAAAACTAAACTTCGTTGTTAAAAATCTAGAATTTTGAACTCAAAAAAGCGGATCACTTTATTTGGATGAACATAATCGTAGCTTAATGCTCAATATTTGTAACAGATAAGCAGACTGCGTTCTGAAGGTTCTAATTAGATAAGATCTTATACTTCGACGTTATACGAAAAGGCAAAATTATGTCTCTTCATAGGTCAAACATATAACGGCACTGCAAACCTGGGGAAGAACAGCTGGAGTCGGAATTGTGTACATTTGCCAGAAATATTGGAGACTACATCGTCAACAGTCACGACAAAATGACCGCAGAAGGCGTGAATGTTATGGAAAGTACAGTGAGGTTATTTGAGTTATCTGCCGCCTAAGCACGGCTGCTTAGTGGGAAAGTGCAGCTGCCGCAACCGGAGAAAGGGGGATTAAATTTGTCGCGCCTAAATTTTACATTTTCACTTTTGTATTCATATTTTTAGTGAGAGCATAAAACGGCATTACTTTTAAAACTGATAATAGTAGACACTAATAGTTTTATTTATAAAACGTGATGAAAATAATTCCCGTTAGCAGAATACATTGCCTGCTTCTGAGTATGAAATTCCTGTATTTCATAACTTTTCTTCTGTAAGAACGCGGCGGTTAGGAACACATTTCTATTTTTTAATAGTATTTAACGCCTGATTTTAATTCTGAGACACCACACATGATGAAAAGTGATGATAAGATAACATGATAAACTGAGAAAGGATTTTTTTTTAATGAGAAAGGCTTAGTGTGCCTCCCGGCATTTGCCGTTTATGAGGACAGGAAATCCTAGAAAAAAACCTGAGTCAAGAAGGATGGACCCCGGACCTCTTGCTCACAAGTCCGTGCCTTAACGACTTCGACCGTCCGTGTGAGTTTTTTTGTTGTTGAGAGATCCCGTGTCTCGCAAAATTTTAACCAGTTGGCGAACAGTTTCTCTACCTGAATTATGAATATTTTCTTGTGAATTGTCTTTCATAATGTTTTCTCATATGTATAGCACATACAAACCCGTTCTTTAGGACTGTATTTATATAGTGGCATAACTAACGAAGATCAATTAGCACACAATTTATACACAATGAAAGCACAGAGAAACACACGAACGCACAACCATTCGCTGGCAAATCTTCTCTCAAACTACAAGCTCTATCTGTACATGCATTACGTAGCCTTATTTTGGCTTCTCTCAGTACGCAACCGCGCTCTGCGGGGCCATAACTCAAATAACCTCACTGTGATTATGCTTCTGGGGTTATTATTATTATTATTATTATTATTATTATTATTATTATTATTATTATTGTTGTTGTTGTTGACTATATATACTATTTACATAGAGGACTTTACTAGAGACGCACAAGTAGACATTTACAATGAGATGTGATAGTAAACTCTAATAACATTCTCGCACCAGAACTCGCCCCTATCAAAGAAGTAGTTGTATTTGATATTACGAGGCGGTATCCACAATATTCGGGACTGGTGCTGCCATCTCGACAGTAGTTGCAGTAGAGTTTTGTACCGCTAAGTGGCAACAGTAGCACATCTGATGAGTGAGTGTTTAAAGTTTCATGCAGTTGGGTAGATGTGTTGAGATTCTGTAGTACTTTTCATGATACTCTGTGTGTAGTGTGTGACGATTTTACGATGGACCCAAGATTAGAACACAGAGTGTGCATCAAATTCTATGTAAATCTCGTGAAAAATGCTACGAAGACCCTCGCAATGATTCAACGCGTATTTGGGGTACAAAGTATGCGCCGTACACGTGTGTATGAGTGAATGCTCGGTTCAGGACCGGCCGCACAGCTATTGAAGACAATGCTCACTCTGGTAGATCCGTCAGCTGCACAACGACATTGTTGCCAAAGTTCAACACCTCGTTCGTGAGGATCGACGTCGAACCATTGAAGATGTTGTTCATGAAGTGGGAATTGGTTATGAGACATGCCAGCGAATTTTAACCGATGAATTGGGCATGCCAAAATTTGTACCAAGGATCCTAACTGCTGATCAGAAGGCGCAGTGTGTTGAAGTTTGCACGGAGCTTCGTCAGGCCGTATCCGATGATCCAATCTTTTTGTCCAGGTGCATCACCGGCGGCGAGAGCTGGATGTATGCTTATGACCCTGAGACAAAACAACAATCCTCCCTGTGGAAGAGCCCGAACTTGCCAAGACCAAAAAAAGCGAGACAAGTGAAGAGCAAAGTCAAGAGTATGATCCTCGTTTTCTTTGATACCAAGGGGATTGTGCACAAAGAATTTGTCCCATCAAATCAAACAGTGAATTCCACGTACTACTGTGACGTTTAGCGACTGCTCCATGAAAATGTGCGGAGACCACGGCCCGAACTTTGGCGACAAGGGAACTGGCTGTTGCATCACGATAATGCGTCCTGTCACAATTCCTTGTTCACCAGGAGCTTTTTGACGAAAAACAACATGGCAGTTGTCCCCAATCCACCGTACTCGCCTGATTTGGTACCCTGCGACTTCGCTCTATTCCCCAAACAGAAAATCAAGTTGACATCGGTTCGACAAAATTGACAGCATTCAAGAAGAAACACTGTCTGTGCTAAACACCCTCAAAGGGAAAATGGCAGAATCGCTGGGACCGGTGTATACGTGTGTAAGGGAATTACTTCGAGGGTTACGCGGTTATTAATTTCAAAGTAAGTTTTTGACCAGATGGCAGCACCAGTCTCGAATATTCTGGATACCACCTCGTATAAAGATCAGTCATTTTAAGTATATGAAGTGACTGAAATTTGTGATTCATATGTGCAATAGATGTATCCCCTATTCTCTTACAAATGCATATAAACTTTTATTTTAACTATTTGGGCTTATTTCATGTGATATGCAAGCCAAGGGAAAACAGCATATCATAAATACTGTATAAACTAAAAAAAAAAAAAAAAAAAAAAAAAATCAAGCCATGAACTGGTGTCCCTTAGTGTGAAAGAAGAGTGAAATTATGTACACTAAGATACGCAATGCCAAAACAAGTTTATTCTACTGCTGGCAAAGAGGAAAGACAATATAAATAAAGATGAAAACTATTTTGATTAAAATCTATAGAGTTCTAGACCCGCAAGACTGAACTCAAACTTCGTGACGACAAGGTCGTGCCAGTCGCCGTCTCTGTTGTGGACAAGTTCCCTTGCATTTCTACTCCCACAACTTTGACCAATAACAGCATGCTCACAGTATATTAGTCTTATTTCGTGATTAATAAACTGGTAGGATGTTCGAAATGGTTTGGTTTATTCCTGTTATCTGTTTTCGTGGTAACATTTCAACGCAATATACTATACTAAAATTAACTTCACGAACACACCGTAGTTACCTAATAACACTGTCGTGCCAATAGCCTGTTTTAACACAGACACTTTAGTTATACTAATCTGTTAATCGATAAGTTATAATAATACAAAACGGAAATATTGCTTATGTTTATAACAGCAAACTGCGACTGACTGTGTACCCGAAACTCTCAGCGCGGAAATTGTCTGTATTTAAGAGAGAGGCAATTAGCGTGAACCTTGGCACAAAAAAATCGCTGCACTCAGCTGCAGATGCCAGTAAAATATAGCTCTCATTATATAAATTCATTCATATTAATCACAGATCATAATTAAGCATTTAAAGATTTCAATGAGTACTACCAGAGCAAGACCGACTGACTTGTCAGCAGGTGTGTGCATTACCGATTCAAACAACCACAACGCCTAAAAATTATCTTAATTTCTCAAGTCTCAATGTGCAATTGCGTAGAACTACTTTATCGTACACCAAATAAAGCCTAACACACTTTTTGAACTATTTTTACTTTAAGATAGGCAATAGCAGAAATCTTTATTTACATGATGAAGTGCGATCTCTTCCCCCGCGGCGCAGTGTTTTCCTTTGATCGAGCCCTCACTCTTTTGCCACGCCGTGGAGAGGGTAGTAAGCCTGCTGACTTGGTTACTTGTTGACTTTGCTGACTGTCGCAGTCGTAGCGCAGTTATTCCAGAGTGTATGTTGTGTTGTTTATTTCTTAATTCGACAGTACACATAAGGTGAATTATGCCTCGCGTATATTTTTAACACTGATAACAATGCAGAATGCTTTAGCGATACCTTTTCATTAAGAGACATAAATTTGAAATTATTATTCGCGTTTTCAAAAGAAGTGATCCTGCAGCAGCAGTACAATAATTTCTGCAAGTTTCAGCACTTACTTTCGCTTTAAAAAAATGCTTTTTAAGCGTGTTAACGAAACAATTTCTTAGAAACCCTTTCGACTTTAACACGCTAACTAAAGCTTTGTAAATTAAAAAGAATACTCTGCAAACCTGTTGGGAAACAAAAAAGTGCATAACACTGTATTTCCTATATATAAATTAACAGTAATTATGATAGCAGAAAAAGATAAAACACAAAGAAACAGTCACAATTGAGATCGCTATATTTCGAACTCATGGAGTCCTTCTATGGCAAGAAGACAAGTCTTGATAGTGTTGCTTTACTTTTATTTTTCTTATATATTGTTTGCACCTCTGGTGCTGCTTTTAGCTTTGCTTATTAAGTTTAATTTGCTTTTGTGTGTTTTGCTTTTGACTTCTTTACCATTTATCTATTGTTCTTTTAATTTTATTTCTTACTTTCTCTGTGTTTTCTCATAGACTTTATTGTTTATTACATCTTATGACTTATCTTCTTGCCATAGAAGGACTCCACGAGTTCGAAATATAGCTATCTCAAGTGTGACTTTTTCTTTGTGTTTTATCTTTTTCTGCTATCATAATTACTGTTAATTTGTTACATTGTTGATAGTGTTGCTTTATTTTTTTATATGTATATATATATATATATATATGCTTATCTAGAACCTGCCAAAGAAAAAGATAGTTTGAAGTAATATATACTTCAAACTATCTTTTTCTTTGGCAGGTTGTAGATAAGCCTGTTGAGCATGTAGATGTCTATAAATAGATGTTTGTATTGCTGATAGCTCTGATGACTGATAAGACATCTTACGACTTTGATGAGAATAATGATTGCATTGCTAGTAACAGTAATGTGATAATGTCGATTATGATTAGACTAATGCATTGCCTATATTGCTTGCTAATGGTAATGATAATTTGGGGGACTGTGAGAAGGCGAATGACACTGAGGATCTTGGCAATGGATCTGTGAGTGTCGAGAAGGCCTCGGATTTTTTGGTGTTGAAATTATGAAAAACGTTAAAATTTATGTGTTAAATGCTTGCAATATTACAAAAAGGAAAATTATTTAAATTTGAATTATTTGCCAATATTAACATTACGCAGTACATCAAAGCAATTAATAGTGCGCTTACCCAACTGCTGAAGAATTGCTGTCAATTTTTTCAATTGTGATACAAAGGAAGACCAAATATGTGAAGTTATGCGCCAAGTCGTATTTTGACATTGCTTGAACAAAAAATATCTTCAAATTGTGCAACATATTACTGGAAACGTTAATTTGGGCTAATTTTACTCTGGACATCGTTAAACGCACTAAAGAAAAATAATTGTGAAGACTTCCACTTCACAACACCAAAAATTAACTGCAACGGAGTGATCTCGGCTGTCAGCTCAGAGTTCAAACATAACGACTGCTCCTTGTATTATTTCACCATATTTTTTATATGCGTCGACGGTGTCAAGCTACCCTTGTTTCTCATTGTGGACTCCAGACATTTCAAATTGCACATTCACACGTTCACACTATCACCACACACTAAACAAACTGCAATTTACCGTAAGGCAAGGAAAGTAAGAAGCAGGGCGAAGAGCTAATATATATAAACCTCCATCAAACAAAAACAGTGATGGCATCTTGAAAATATAAACACAGCTATCCATGATAGACATAGCACAATTCTCATAATGAAAATAACATGCAGTAGGATGTTTATATCAATATATCAATGTTCTCTGTTAGACAATACTGCTGAGCTAGCTACATGATACGAAACACAAGGCAAAGGCAACCCTGTTCCTGCAATAGTAAGTACAAAATTGGGATTTTTGTTAAAACTATTTAAAACTGAAATTTATGCGATTTATTAAAATATTTGAATATTTTTCTCTTCTTAGATTTTTCTGGAAATATCTATTTTTATTTGGCATAACGTTTAAAATATAAGCTGAGTTTACCACACTCCACAGTTCCTTTGGCAATAAAAATAAAATATGTATTTACCTAACGAATTCCAGCTGTAATGGCTAATAAGTTAAAATAATGGGATGCGATGATGTGTGTGAAAACTGGTCTGATGATGATGTCTATGATTAAATCAATGCAGTGACTATTTTCCTTGCTAATGACACTGAAGATTATGATGACGAGACTGGAGTCTACAATGAATGTGGCTGTGACGAGACTAAAAGCATATTGTTAATATAATGACGAATTTGATGACCGTGATGTGGAAAATTCTTGCACTGCTAATAACATCGAGGTGAGATGACTATGTTTAAACTAATACATTTTCTCTATCACTTGCTAATGAAGACAATGAAGTTTGAAGTGATAAATCTGCGCACTGCGCTGAGGCTAATGCCTGTATTATTAATGTCAATGGAAATAAATATAGTTCCTATGATGAAGGAAATAACCGAATGTCTAATAGCATTTAAAACTGTGCATTGTGTTGCGATGGCGACGATGGCGGCGATGGCTTTGTATAAGCAACCGATAGCTCAGTGTTTTTTCTCAGATATGCAAAGAAAGACATTTCCTTCAAGTCTATCTGTGGCATTTGCTTGTGTTTAAGAAGAAAACTAGCAGCAAAAGTAAATTAGACAGGAGAAAAACAGTTAAATATTATATGTAATTGTATTAATATGTTATCATTTAAAATAATACCCGTATGTGTGTATCTATAACATCAGGTCAGTCACTACACCTCTAACAAAGTGATTACACCAGTTTTTTTTAAATTATTGTTTTGCAAAGTATATTTAAAGCACTTATCTTTGCTCCTAGCTCAGGAAAGTCCTGATAATAGTTCCACCTGCTAAAGCTATGCTGAGTTTAGTTATTGTTTCTGTACGATTTAAAAAAGTATACACATAATGCTGAATGATTGTGAGCTAATCGTACTTTTTAGAACTTCCATTGTTCATAGTAAGACGTCAGATATGCACCTATATGCTTTCCTCTATGCAAATTACGTTCAACATCATAATGTCAACCTCTATTGAAAACGGTTGGACTTTGAGTTCTATTGCGATTTTTGCTGCGGAAGAGCCATCACCAACATTCACCCTCTCGGCAAGAAAGTTCATGGTGTTAATTTTTATTGTCATTTTATATTCAGCAAAAACCTGTACATTTACGTTATTACAGTAATGCACAAGATAGCAACATACGTATACATAATGGGAATTGGTGTATTAATGACAAATATTTTTCTTGGCACCAAATAGCCCGGAGTTAACCTTGGCCTGCCACAGAGACCTCTGCTTCCTCCTCTATCTCCTTCTCACGACTTCATTGGTAGAGGGCAATATTGCATGTAACCAGCATGCCCGCACCCCGCAGGTCGCCTATTACGCAACCTCCTATGCCAAAGAACGCCACCTTTCCATCAGGCAGGTTCCCCATTGTCCTCACGAGGCTGGTAGAACCCGTTCCAGACCTCCCTTACTCAGAAAAATTTCTAAGTAGATGTCGGGAATCGAACCGGTTCTTCCGGCCACCAGTCAGCAACGCTAACCACTAGAATAGAGAGGGGGTCTATTAATGACAAATTACGAGTATTAATGAACTACCATGCAATAACTTCAGAAATTATGGAGGGATCTTATACAAATTGTCTACCTGTTCAAAGATAAAGCATTAAGTTTCTCAAGGACCTGTAAGCCACTGAAGTATGAAGCTTCCATTGAAAGTGATACTACACAATAACGGTCGGAAGTTGTGGAGCAAGTCTCTTTTAGTGCTTTCGGTATGATACCTGCGTCAAGTAAATGCTGATCATTGCTATTGAATCGAATCTCAAATATATATACATACGTTTGTAAGTTTCCGGACTCGCCGATAAAGATTAGGTGCTATTAAGTTCTTCACAAGAGAAGGACTAACTCCAAATGAAACTAAACAGCGATTGGACGGTGTATTTAGGGAAGCATTTTCCTCATATTCTACCGTAAAGGAATGGCCAAACTTTTTCGAATGGGTCCAGAAAGCATTTAGTACGAAGAGCGTGCACGTCAGCCTTTGGAGGTACTCTTGAAAACATCGCTCTTGTGGAAGGAGAAATTATGGATGACCGGCATTCAAAGTTACAGAAATAGCAGTAAATTTGGGCTTTTCTAAAACAACAGTCCTTCAAATCATTCATTAACATATAAACATGAATAAGGTAGTGCAAGATGGGTGCCTAGACTTCTTTCCTCAGTCCAAAAGCAGCAACGAGTCATCGATTGTCAGGTATTTTTAGAGCTCTGCCGTGGCAGCGAGAGAGAAATTCTGCAAACCATTGTTATAGGAGATGAAACTATGATCCTCTACTATGATCCCTTGTCCAAAGAGAATAAATGGAGTGGCACAAACCTGGCGAAGCACCGCCTCTAAAGACCAAGGTCACTCAGTCAACTAAGAAGATACAGACTACATGCTTCCATCAAAGAAGAAGAAGAAGAAAAAAAAAACGAGAAAAGCTGAGTGGTGGTGTGCGCCTTCTTTACGACAACGCGCCTGTGCACACAGCTCTTGTTTCAAAGGATGCTGTGAAGAAATGTGGCTTCAAGGAGAACACCATCCAGCCTAGAGCCCAGATCTAGCTCCCAGTGACTATTTCCCGTTCTCAAAACTCAAGAAGGACCTCCAAGGAAGGAAATTTAAGTGTAACGAAGAAGTGATGGATGTTGTTTATGCCCATTTTGCACACAAGTCTTCTGACTATTTGGGGGGGGATTAAAATGTTAATTCAAAAATGTGAATAGTGTATTTTAATAAAGGATAACTATATTAAAAAGTGACATATGGTTTTTGTCTTTATCACACCTAGAAAATGGTTAAGCCGGAACTTATGAACCTTCCCTCGTACATCTTAAGTGTGAGTATATTTCCTCATAAAATAATAATAAATACATAAATAGTTTACTCTGCAGAATCCGAACCTACGATATTTGAAATCATAGTCTATTACTTGTCGGTCCTGGTGGTGTAGTGGTAACCATACATGCCTCGTAGACTCAAGATCACCGGTTCAATCCCGGCCAGGGTCGATGGATTTTTTCTGGCGTAAAAGTCGTAAGTATGACTTCCTTTGGAAGGGAAGTAAAACGATGTGTCCCGTGTCGTCCTGTGAGGCCCCTGAGCAAAATTTATGGGCCTTTTCACGCCCTAAATTGAATGGAAAGCGGATAACCTGAGATGTTAAAGGATGTCCGTAAATAAAGAAAATAAAATAAATAGTCTGACGTCTCATACATTAGGCCACATAGTCCTCGTGACTAAGTTACATATAAAATAAACCAGTAAATTGTTGTTCAGTGTCCTACTGTCATATGATTAGTCCGCGATATTAGGGATCTTTATAGCCCTAAATATTGAATATGGGGCTGATGGTATTTGTTCGTTTGCGAATCAGGACAAATTTTACCCTACTTTGCTTTATCAATAATTGGCATCTACATATTTTATGCTGAAAAACTATGAGGTGCTTTTCAACTCCGGAGTTAAATACTTCATAAAATTAATTAACTAATTAATTAATTAGTGCTGTAAATTAATATTTATAAAGTGTGTAATATCACTTAAGTATATAATAAACGCAGTTACTATGCTTTTCCTAAACTGTCATATTTTATTCAATTAATAATTAGAATGAAAGAAAGGAAACATTAACGATAAAGGAAAGCAAGGAAAAAATTAGGCCACTATATTTTTGGCGCACAACAAGAGTAATAATAATAATAATAATAATAATAATAATAATAATAATAATAATAATAATAATAATAATAATAATAATAATAATAGTGATGATGATGATGATGATGATGATGACGAAGGAAACAAACTAGGTAATATAACCTATTTGCAACAGAAAAGTTCCAATGCTATAAGAGACCTGATGAATTATAAAGTTTTGATTAATTCATCAATTATGCTCATGTATTTTGCATTTACTTCTTATGTTTAATTAGTTTGTTGTTCCCACTTGTAGAGATTTTTTTTAATGGTGTTTAACGCCCGTTTTTGCAACTGAGGCGCTACAGGCGGTGAACAGTGATGATACTTGAGATGAAATGATATATTGGGAAAGGATTTTTTAAGGAAGGAAACGTTTCAGGCCTAAGTTCCAGGTACCTCACCGGCATTTGCCATTTATGAGAACTGAGGAAAACCTGAAAACAACCTCAGTCAGGGAGGACGGTCCTGGCGGGATTCGAACCCCAGAACCTCCCGCTGACGAGTCGGCGCCTTAACGACCTCGGCCGCCCGTGGCAGTACATAGGTATCTTATTTCTTTAACCCTCGTTCACAGAGCTACTTTGGTTCTTATAAAGTCCTTAGAGGGTTTTTCTTCGTCGTAGTTTCAAATAGTTACTGTGATGTTAAAACCATTGGAAAAGAAGACACGTTCGCAAAGCGCACGAATTTGCTATTACTCACTGTGGGTGCGTAACAACATTGGCGGTAAAATAAACATCACGAACACTAATGCTGTTACGGAATATCAAATGACACGTTCTTTGTCAGGAGAGTTTTGTTGGGCTTATCAGTAACAAGCGTTTTAGAAATGCGTTGCCCCAATAGCCCACCAGAACAAGGGTTATTTGTGCAAGTTTCTAGCCCCTCTTCAAATGATCGAATTTTCACCAGGAATCTGTACTCCCTGACAAGTATTTTCCAGGTTTTCCAGGTTCTCCTAAAAATGGCAAATACTAGGGAGGTGCCTTAAACTTAGGTTCCTTCCTTTAAAAAAATCCTTTTCCAAATTATCATTTCATTAATGTACCATCAGTGTCCACCCCTTGTGATGCACTAGCAATGAAAACGGGAGTTATACTATTAAAAACAATAATAACAATTTGATCATGATCTGCTAGAAAGTCTTAATGATATTTTTTTGCTCTTTCGCCGAGCTCGTAACGTATGAGAACATGGCATCTAAAATGATCTCCAGAAATATCCATGGGCTTTCACTAGTGACTGAAAACTCGGTAGGCTCTGGCACTAAGACCGTGCAAGTTTAAACTTCCACTTAACTTTTATAATTTAAAAGTCACAATTTTGTGTTCTTTATTGTCTAACGATGCACAGGCTTATTGCAAAACATTTTAAATAGCCGCCTTAGACATTGAATTTCCTTAAAGAATGATTACAAACAGGCATAACAAAATTTACATATTTTACGCCAGAAAAAAATCAATTTTAAAGAGGCTTACTTATTCTGCGTGTCAGTCATTTAGGACTTTTGCCCCCAACTACACGAGAAAGCACATGGCAGAGTTTAAGTTAAGTTTTCTGAGAGAAACACTATACGGAGTTTTCTCTCACTCTGGTAGTGTGAGTGCTGGGTTCATTTGATCGTCATCAATGTATTAATTCTATCCATTGTCTCGAAGGCCTTGGCAGTTGAAATGCTTTCCATCCATCTCATTCCATCTATCCACCATTCGTCCTCCCATCTATCTGTCCATCCATCATCTATCTGTCCGTAAATCCCTTCATTTTGCCGTTAACCCATCTATGCGCCTGTTTATAGTAGAGATTAAAGCATTCTATATACTCACATTCCCATTTTATTTGACTAAATAAAATATCTCAATTATCCATCATTAGCTGTGGTATCATTAAACGGAAATGTATGAGTTATATCCTGAACTATAAAAAGCATCCGATAGTTGTAAGAAATGCTGCGAATATTTCTAATAGAAAGTTTGTATTCCAGAGTTTCCTCAGCGAGTACTATTTTTCTTTGATCTAGGGTTTTCATAATTTAATCTTTATGCCATTGAAATTCATGAGTTGATACCATTAACACATATGAAGACACTTTGTGAAATAGATTAATTAAATCATGCCACCTGTTGATTTAATTACTCTCCTCTTCACAGCATATGCGACATATGAAGCCGCTCGTCTTATCTACAGCAAGACAAACGCGCTACTGAAAATCAGTGTGTCGAGAGTTAATCAAATATCACCATATAATATTGCAAGCAAGGGACTTCGATAGTTTTTTCAATAGAGGGCGCACAGAATTTCCCTTACAGAATTTATGCACTGCTATGTGTATCATGGGCTGATAAATGTAAAGGATAAAATACTGATTGTTTATAATAAATTTTCGCACCTTGAGTAATTGAAAATGAAAATTCGTCCTGGATAACTCCAAGAGATCAGCAATGGATAATTTTTAAATTCGCCAGTAGATGCCACAAATACTTTGAAAATGAGGGTTGGCAGTTTTTCAAATGTGGTGATTGCATATATCGTTATAATTAATTCACTTTTTTCTGGAATTGACCTCAACTTCTAAAATGACTAATATTTTATTCCGACTTGCATATTTTTCTCCATGCCGAATTCTGCTGAATCTCTTAAAGTGAGCAGTATCGTTTCTACTCAGTAGAAAATGCTTTCTGAAAGCTTTTGGCTTAACTTTGCTCTTCTAAGAGAAGCCCTGAGTTGGAACATTTCGGCAGCCTTGCTTTCATGCAGTGTTTACACCGCAAGCTTGAGTAGTTTAAGGTCAGCCACTTGTAAACGCTTAGGTATATTGTAAAAGGAATTTTGATGGACCAGAGCAGGAAGCAAAGGGCCAGAGTCAGCTGTGTTTACGAGCATTTGTTATTTCTAGAAGGTAAAATATCTTGTTGTGTTGTTTACTTTTACGCTTAAATATGCTCAAGACCTTGTTTCCAAAGCTATTTTTATGGTTTTTGCAATGGCGGGCACCAATCACGCAGAAACTAGAGAATCGTTACAACTTACTAATAAAAGAACACAAATACAAGCCGATCGAGTTCTTTATGCGTTTACATTTAAATGGCGTGTAGTGCAAATTATAAATAAGTAAATCACAGACTTAAAAAAGAAAATCCTGCAAGGAAATAACTTGAAAAATTTTTATCTGTCTGTTTTCTTAGTTTTCCTTTATATGTGCGAATGCCACTACTTTTCGACACTTGGACGCCTATAATTAAAGCATTATCTCGCATATATATGGAAAACACAAAACTTATTGAAGAGAAAGCCAATTTTTTTTTTTTTTTTTTTTTTTTTTTTTTAATTCCAGAAAACTCGTCGCTGGTGTGTAGTCTGTAGCGTGGATTAATTTTAATTTAATTTTTACTTTCAACTTTAGCTGAATGAAAAATGAATGAATAGTGTTTAACGCCCGTTTTTGCTACAGAGGCACCACAGGCGATGGATAGTGACGATACATGAGATGAAATGATATATTGGGAAAGGATTTATTTTTAAGGAAGGAATCGTTCCGGGCCAAAGTTTTAGGGTACCTCCCCGGCATTTGATATTTATGAGGACTGAGGAAAACCTGGAAAAAACCTGTCAGGGAGGACGGTCCTGGCGAGATTCGAATCCCAGACCTCCCGCTCACGAGTCCGCGTCTTAACGACCTCGGCCACCCGTGGCGGTTAACTTTAGCTGAATTAAAGAATATTTCAGGTTACAAATAGACGATATTTGAATTATTTTGTCATGTTATTAAGTTTATAATGTCTGACTATGAAAAATCATTCTGCTGAAGATATACTGCTCGAAACACAAAAGTACCTACTGGTGCAATGTCATATCTCAAAGAGACAAACGCAAGTACAAATGCTCAAATGAATGTTTATATTCTCGTACAGTTAAATTGACATATTCTACTTCCCTTAAAAGTTGGAACCACCATCACTCGCTTGTTTATTATTTGTAAAAGATATCCGAAGGCCTCAAGAAACACAAATCAACTTGTGTGCAAAATTGCCCTGCATACTTGATAGTGATTAAACGTCACAGCTGATCATAGGGGCCCAGCGAGGGCGGTAGGAGTAGTCAAATGAAACGGTTATGTTGATTCGAGAGGGCCAATCTCAGTGATGCGTTGCAAGAATGCTTGGGGTTGTTCAAAGTACCATATGGAATCTGTCGAATTGTTATCAAGAGCATAGAAGTTGAACAAGCCTACAAAGGAAGCAACTACATAGCGTAGGGTCTACAAATATTACAAAATTGCCATACTACTGCACGAGGAGACCTGCAGCATGCCGCAAGGATAAAAATTAGCGCCGAAACTGACAGGAACAGATTAGGAAAGGCTGCTTTAGTACCTCGACGACCTGCTAAAGCTCCATAACAAGCAAGAAGACATCTTGCAACAAGTATGCAATTTGCTAAAGACCATATTCATTCGCAATTAAGACGCCTAGCATCCTGTGTTATTCTCTGACGAGTGTCGTTTCTTCTTACATGGTTCAGATGGGCGTAAACGTGTCTGGAGACGACGAGGATAAAAATCCCACCCCAGTGCAATCCAACCGGCTCCTGCTTTTGAAGGAGAATCTGTTATGGTCTGCTCAATTGATACAAAAACTGATT
>CM060846.1:92430000-92510000 GCA_030762175.1 Metallyticus violacea | reverse complement strand
ATTAATTTAATATCTCTTTCCAATTCTGGTATACAAAAATGGCATATGAACCTCCTCTATAATGTTATACAATTATTGCATTCGTTTCCCTTGTTTCTTAAACATTTATTTATGCAATAAAGTATAAAATTATAATCTTATATAATATCCTATTTATATGGCGCTCCAACTGGGCAATAAAAAGAAATAAAAAAGTACAAATTTTTTACGTTTTGCGAGAACCAATGTGTTTTAGTAACGTTGTCTAGCCTTACTATCATGCCACTCTGGATTGTCATGTTATAAAAATGTGTTGTTATACAAATACAGTACAATGTCATTTCTACTAAATGTTATTACATTACTACATTAAAAACCTAACTCTTGAAGGGTAGGTTGGTGTGGGAACACAGTGGGAGAAGAAAGAGAGTTTAAAAAGCGTAACTTGTGATCACTAAAGTCAAAGTACTCTGTGGGATTGTTCGCAGTGAGAATGCCAAATCAAAACCAAGCAAAGGTATTTTTTTTTACAATAATTAGTTACAAAATTTGGGAAATATGTATTTACATCTGACGGAAGTGTATTATTCTGTGAAGTGTGCAACGTTAAATTGAGTGTAGAAAAAACATTTTATTGTGCAATGACACATTGGATGCAAGAAACACGTGAAAGTTTTTTAACTTATGCTATAGGTAAAAATTATTCACAGCTATTTGGGACAGAGTTCTAGTTCATCATCCAGTAAATCTTCTGTTTTACATAAGTAATTGTGGTGAAATGATTAAGGTGAAAATTCCCTTAAATAAACTAAGCAATCAAAATTTATGGCACTTTCTTTAGAGTCATGCTGGCCAGTATTTTGAAGGGATCAAAATTAAGAAAGAATTATTTAGGTCAACGTTATGAAGACATAATGCAAAGAATCGTAAATATTGTTAGTACTGTTGTAGGGGCAAAGCTAATGATGTGTGCTAATCATCCCCATCGTCGCTATCATCTCTTATATATACAAATAATGCTTACTGAACATATCTCGGCGGTTAGTTCTTGACACTTAGAAATGCTAAACTACTAGTTTACACGCAAATACTAAAGAATTTGTGAACACTTATTACTGTGTGCACCGGATCTATCCCTTCCACAATTACTATCGTTATAAGCATCATCAGTTTAAATACGAGGACTATTCAATAAAGAATGATCATAATTTTTGACTACAAACCATTATATCATAGTTTAGATTTTCTTTCACAAAGTAGTCCCCGTTGGTTGCAATCACCTGTCTCAGCGATTCTGCTACTTTTCAAAAACATGCTGTAAACCGTTTTTGACAGGTCATTCAGAATATCCTCCGCAGCCATCAGCAGTACGTGTCCCCTTTCCGTCTGGTTTTATTGAGAGTAGTTGCATTACCGACCTTTTAGGGCTAGTGGGTTAGGCAATCTCGCAACAAGCGGCTGCATTACCGACATGTTGCTTCCTTACCAACCTTCGGTGGTATGGAAAACCCCCGCAATAAAAATCAGCCGGAGAAGGGACATTTTTATTTATTATACAGATTACAAAATTTATTATGCAAATGGAGGGAATTTGATTTCTTAGTGACATGGAAAAATTTGGTGGGAAGTGAATTATTTTATGGGAATTTGCTTCCGTACCGACCTTCAGGGATGTATAAAGATCGGGTTTTACTTATCTTCTTATACAAAATGGCGGACATTTGATTCTTTATTTACCTGCAATATATGGCGAGAAGGTGAATTATTATATTAACTTGACAAAATAATAATTTAAAATTAGTGTGGGCAAGCATATTTTCAGGGACGAGCATTACTTTATTGAATGGTCGATGTGAAACCTGTGTGTTTATGAAATATATTAAATCAAATGTAAAAAATATATCTCACTTTCATTTAAACATGTTCAAAAATGTTATATTTCAAAATATTATATTTTCACCCAGCGATTGATTTTTATTGAACAAAAATGAATATTATAAGCAAAAAATGTTTTAACTTAGCAAATAAAACGTTATGATGCAAACAAATTGTTACGATGCAAAAAAGTTGTAATGATGCGAAAAAATGTTACGATGCAAAAAATGATGCAATGATACAGAAAGTTCTTATTAAGCAAATAACTATTTAACTTTGTAAAAAATAAGCTATGTTGTGTAAAAATAATGTTATGGTCACCGCTGTGTGCATATTACTGTAATGTGGCAATGTTATATTGTGAAAATGCTTGTTAGTTTCAAAGATTTTAGGAAAAATACAACATATCATTTACATTATACTCTAAATGAACTGCTGTGAGTTGTTACGACGTGATTCCCAGTGGTCGACCGAGTGTGAGGAAAGTTGCTTGGCCCTTGTTTTATACCTCAAACAGGTTTGTACCTGCTTAGGCGCCAATGAGAGGAAGGGCTCTTTGAACAAGACTAAATGCTTTTCACCCTAATTGGGTTTCAATGTTCTTCCCCCATGGTCAGGCATTTCTGACAAAAAGGGTTTCTACCTGTTAATGGGTTTTCAATGTTCTCCTTTGGTCAGGTATTTCTTATTTGCCAATGGATTTGCAATGTTTTGGAATTTCTGTCTAATGGTAAACGATGTTTTCACTTGGCTCAGGTATTTCTTATCTACCTTTTCACCCCGTCACAGTCTCGGGCTTAGGGACGGTGGGTATGTACTGTATGAAAAAATCACCTAATTGTTTGAAAACTATGGCTTGTAAACTATTGCGCGTGCACAGTGGTGACCTAGTCGCCGTAAAGATAATTTTTTCCAGTATAAAAGCAAGCCACACTAGCAGGATTTATAAATATGTCAATCATAACATCTCGTGTGACTGTACCTAAGTTTGAAATACGTATTGCATCAACCACAAGTATATCAGGGAAGTGAACAGTGGGTCACGGTAGTAGATTTACGGCAGATAAAAGAACCTCAACCTTGATAAAAAGGTTCCGGAGTAAAATTTATCGGCCGATGACCTGAGATATTAAAGGGCGTCTGTAAATAAACCAAATAATTAAGTAAAAGCACCAACGCTTGCCTTTGACTGCTTATTTGCACTCGAGTATTGTAGAACTGTGGCTTCTGATGGCATGTTACACAAGCGATGTGTAAATGATTACATGTATTCAAATGTTTATAGGTATTGCATATTTTAAAATCGGTTGTTACATTGAATACCTCAATGTTTTGTATTTACTTACTGCAGAACCATAACGAAATACAATTAATGTTATTATTAAATGTTTATCGTATTTGCTACTTTGTCTTTAATTTCAATATAATAGTGTGGTTTGTGGTATACAGATTCTGTTTATTTTGAAAGTACCTTCAGCAAATCCTTGCCATCCTCTAAATACTTTTCTATAACCTTGAAATTTTGCAAGTTCGTTATTTTTACTATGAGGGAAAGTAAAAACACGAATTTATTTATAGGTAATATCACTTAGTATTTTTCAAAGTTTCTACAGCAATTCTTTCAAATGTAATTATTTGATTCACACGAAACATTTATATGACTTGATCATATTTTAAACCTTCACGGGTAGTAGAGATCGTTAAAACACGCACTCTTGAGCGAGAGGTCTGGGGTTAGATTCCCGCCAGAACTGTCCTTCCTGAGTGATATTTTTTATGCAGGGAATGTATGTATCCTAAGCCTGGAACTTGTTCCTTCTATAAAAAGTTTTTACAATTTATCATTTCATTTTATGTATCATCAGTACTCGGCACCTGTGATGCCTGAGCAGCAAAAACAGGCATAAAATCATACTATAAGCACAGGCAAAGCAGTTATGTTTTTATAAACACAGCAAAATTTGTCGTTTATTAATTATTTTACTGTATCCAGTTTTGATTTTAAGCAGCAAAACAACGTTGTTAATAAACATCCTTTGTTTGGAATTATGAACATTTAAATGTCTGCAAGCATTCCACTGCACAAGTAGCAATGACGATGAATCATGTTTTAAGTGACCAAACGAATCATGTTTTAGGTGGTTTTTCTTTGCTGTTAGCAAGGACACAAATAAATACGAGGTAACTATAACCAGATTTCAATCGATCCCTTTCGGTGTTTGCATTGTTTTTCTTCTGATATATATTCCTTAGTTCTTACTCCTACCTGTTAAATTCTGAAACTACCCAACGCTCTGCTTTTTAAAACTACAATTACTAGAATATTGTATTAATTACCGTAACTTCAATAAAAAGAAATAAATTTATTTCAAGAAAACTTGCACAGTTCTTTTGCGAAATATTCTCCATTAATGTTAAATTAGTTGTTTACGTAATTACCACGAAAGCAACCCTTTTGGTACGAATGAAATGTCGACAGCAGAGGCGTAGTCGGCCATTCGAAAAGAGTACGGTAAAGGCGCTTTCGTAGTAGTTACAAACAATATTTTATATACCGAATTACTTCATTTTTATTAAATATTGTAATGTATGTTGAAGATATACGTACGCGTAATGTTCATTACAGGACTCAAAATTCGGTCATTTAACAAACAGTTGATGCAGTAAACAAAGAGTTACAAGAGCGAGAATCACTGAGGAAGATTCAGGTAATCGTTGTAGACTTCCAAAATAAATATTAGATATATCTATCGAAGCAATAACAAATTAATCAAAAGGATATGAATAGCAATTTAAAGACTTTTATTCTTGGAAAACAAAGTTAACGAGGACGTTATGTTAAATTTGGTAAGTTTAACCTTTTGTTTTACAATTGAGTTGTATCATATGTATTAAATACAGACACTTATATTGATGGCTTTGTTACAGTTTAAGAATGCCATGTGTTGTTCTTCTACGCTAAAGTCGAAGTATTCAATGAAAACCCTCAGAAGTAAATTTACAGTATTATGTTAACTTACAATAATATGTTAACTTATGTAGACATAATGCACATCACCGGGTTTACCATTTCAAATCGACATGTGAATACTCCCTTTCCAACCTGTAACATAGACGCATTCACCACATACGCAGGCATAACAACCTAACAATTTAAGGCAATTTATTTATATTTTATTTACATATATACATAAAACAGAGGATTACATAAAGTGTGTTTCAAAACCGAAAGAACAAAAGCTCGTGCTCTGGTGCAAATTCAGTTGTTTACATACAATGAACATTTTGTTCATGCAGTTAGTAATGTAGATAAAGAAATCGAGTCAGTGTAGAATTATACATATAATAGAATTCTAATTCCAGAGATCAGTGTATGATAAAAAGATGTATCATACCGGTATGATATAAAAAGGATCTTAAAAGTAACATACGTAAAAACTTGTGACTAAAACCTTAAAACAATCTTATATTGAAATTAAATACACAAATAAAAACAGTAAGCTATGTATCATATGATAAGAATATAAATTAATAAATTTGGAGTAAAAGTTAAGCATATATAGCAGTTTATCAAAATGGTTATTCCTAGTTTACAGATATTAAATATAAGGTTTAATAAGACATCCAATTAGGTTTGATTACATTAGATATAGTTAAATTGTTTTGGGAATTTTCATAATGTATTCATATATCGGTAAATGTGGAGTGTGGAATATAATTACAATGTGGTTGGATATTCTGAAGTGGAGGGGGATATTTCGGTACTTGAGCCTTGCTCACGGCTGGTCTTTGTGCCTTCGGGGTACCTACCGGGCCAAGGGATGTGGTGAAGGAGACACGGGGCGGGCGGTGACTGCGCGGACGCAGATGGGGTCCCTAACATGTGTCCAGACAAAACATCCATACGCCGATGCAGTCTCCCTGAAGGTTCACTGCATTTCAGACGTCAGGTTAGAAACCTTTCAAAAGCGCAAGCCGCATCACACCGTGAAGCCCCCACCTTCTTCTGGCACTTTAGATCTTTTAACAGAACCAACGAAATGAAATGATATGAAATGGGAAGCCGAAAATGGAATGTAAATATTCATTCCAGCATTTGCTTAAAGGACCAGGGAAAACCACGTAGAAACTGAAGGTCAGGATATGGACCCAATGGTAATCGAACTCGAGACCTCCCGAACGGAAATCTTAAGCTTTACTATTTGGTATAATCACAATAATTTAAATTTAATTTTCCGTATAGATTTCAAGAAAGAAATTAAAAACGACATAGTATAAGAAAATTATTCTGAAGTAATTTAGTCAAACTTCTGTTACAATACGACACAAGAAATGGCCCAAAGGAAGACATACTGTTATAGCATTTGATGAGTGCACACTTTACTGCCTCATCACGTCACTAAGCACTTTAACTTGACCGTTTATGGAAGTTGAAGGTTTATGAAAGTGCGGCAATAAAGTCGTTAAGATAGTAGGTCATTTCAGGGTTTACATTTTATGAGCTAGGTGCGTCGAATACAAAAACCGTAAGTTTGTAATAAAATACGATATTGATGCATTTCAGAGATCCTAAAAGTAGCACTGGGTAAGAGTGCGGAACATTAGTCTTTCAACAATTTTCATCATTTTATTTTTCTTTGTGACACGATTTGATCTTTCAGGCGGAACATTCATCTATTTCTGTTATCCAGGTTTCTTTTACTTTTCCTTTTTTTTTATTATTAATTTCTTTTTTGTTTAAATGTGTAAGAGATGTTGTTGAGCGAACTTCCATCACGTGGGACAGGTAATGCCTTCAGTATTTGGAAACAAGTTTCTCTTTCGTACATTTTTTAAAAGAAGAAAAAAAAAAAAAAAAATGACAAGCACAGACGAAATTGCACGTAGCTTTATAAATATTCATTCTATGCTTATTTTCAATTTCACTTCTTAAACTTGAAGACTTAGATAATTTGTGTACATTAGTTATATTTCTTATTCTCAAAAGCTATATTCAAGCATTTAGATGATATCCTAGATATTCGGTCTCTTTGCAGTAAGCCATTTCCACACACATGGATCATTTATAAACTCAATTCGGGAACTACTATAAAAGCTGCAACGCCGGTACCACCTCTATAGAAAGCATTGCTCAGAGATAACGACAAATAATTTATGTATATTAGGAATATTGCAGCTAAAATTTAACTCTAGGAAACACTATTTTAGTTCTTAACTCTTTTTAATAGATGATACAGTCTGAAACATTAACTACTTTGTAAATGACAGGTTTAAATTACTTACAATTAATCCCTATGTCATTTATATACAACTTATCCAAGAGTAAAATGAAATTTGCACAAGCAAAGGGTTTTCAAAATCACAGAAAATGCCATCAATAAGGTATTTATTATTCAGTGCATTTGAAACATTTATTTGTAAAATAATAATTATTAAGAAAACTATATTTTCTAAATTGCTCAGATGATTGAATACTGCTAACCTGGTGTTAGTGGCTATCTACTTTGTAAGTCAAAGATTTCTCACTTGCTTGAAAATAACTTTGACTGCAAAATAGTTTAGCTTACATTAGTAGAAGCTACTTTTATTAATATATTGCAATTAAGTTCATTTGGTAATGAAGCAGTAGGGATGCTTTAATTTCAAAAGTCTTCTTTTTCTATATAGACATCACCTTTTATTTCTAGGTTTATTTACGGACGCTTTTTAACATCTCAGGTAGTCCCATTGAATTACGGGCGTGAAACGGCCAATACATTTTGCTTAAAGGCCTCTTCTTTCATGCGTGAGGTTCTTTTACGTGCCGTAAATATAGGACACGGGACCCAGGCTTTAGTTCTCTTTCGAAAGAAGCCATACTTAGGATTTTTACGCACGAAAAACTCCATCGATCCTGGAAGGAATTGAACCCGCTAACTTGGATCTATGAGGCAAGTATGATTACTGCTAGACCACCACAATCGATGAAGGTATCAACTTGACGCCAGAACAGCGTCTGATATTTTATACGTGAGCTTTAATGACAGGTATTTTTTAAACTGAAAGCAAACTCAAGCATGGCAATTTTAAAATCAAATAACCGTTTCTCTAACATACACTTATACATTTTTTTTATTCATCTTAATACATTTAAGGAGCTTGCAACATATAAAAATGGAAAAAAAATATGCCTTTGCTGTGACTTAAGGATAAGTGCCTTTTTCGTTCATACATCGTTTGACTTAATATTTGGTCGGTAACAAGGGCATATGTTAGACAGTTTTACTTTAAACCTTCAATTTTCTTTTAATATGGAGTTTACCTGCTAAAGACATGGTTGCCAAAGTATGTTGTTGAAACTAACCGAAGTATCCCACTTTTCTGGAAGATATCCTCCGGGATAAAAGGCACAGTGAGCGGAATATATGTCATCTTAACTCATCTTTTCAAGTTTCTAGGTATAGGGATGAACAAAGCATATATACTATGTGTGTAAACAATCTAGGAATGAAGAGAGAAATACGAGTTTCCAATAAATGGTTTTAGGTAGCATTTACATTGCTTTCTAACTCACCCACTTCCAATTCAAACACACACACAGAGCTAGGCTGCGTACTGGGAGATATCAATAGTCAAGGCCGTATAAGACTTGTGCAGGTAGCAACTTGTCTTTTATCTTAACAGCTTTGTTAGTAAATTCTTTTGCATTCTTATGTTATCCAGTGCTTTCATTGTGTGTAAATTGTGCGTTAATTGTTCTCCCTTAGTTATGCCACTACATAAATCCTGAAGAACGAGTGTTTATGTGTTTTACGCATGCGAAAACGGATTCTTGCAGAGGTGTGATAAGGCGATTCGCAATTAAATATCCTGGCAATCGCGTTCCAGATAGAGAAAATGTTCGCCAACTTGGTAAAAGTTACAAGAATAAGAAACGTATTCCTAGTCGCCGTATTCTCAGGAAGAGAAGTTAGATGAAATATACAAGAGTTACCTACGCAGATGCCGACAATGTATTACCCATGAAGGGCATCATTTTCACCGTCTCTTATAGCACAAGCTAGTACTTATTATTATCAGCTTCAAACACAGTATCATTTCATGCTTTTAGTAAAAGTATAAACACTAAAATAAAAATACTCATTTTAACTCTATTTCCCTCTTCTCGGTTGCGGCGGCTGCACTTCCTTGGTGAGCAGCGGTACTCACGACACACGTAACTCAAATAACCTCACTGTAGATAATTTAATAATTTGTTGTATTTTATTCGCCTTCCTAACGTTACCTACACACTACTTACTATGGAAGGATGTTATAGTAAACGATAGAAAGTTATTTAAGATTTTCCATTATATATTTCGGAAAAGCGAGTAATTGAGTTAATTTAAGTTAAAACTGCAGTAAAATACGTAAATACTTCCAAATAATTGTCCTGGTTTCAGAAAAGTTCTGATTTGTTATGTTCCATTATTGAGGTTGATGGGAGTAGATCTTAAACATTAAGATGGATTGTCGCAAGGGAATTAAACGATGTTACAGATCCATAAACACCCGGACTTGCTTCTTGCCACAGTCATAAGTATCTCCGTCATCGCTCCTCCGCGAAGCATGGAGTCCAGGACAATTTTCCCACCTCCCCAGTCCCCGCTGCTTCATCCGAAGGATCCAAGTCTTATGTGACCCGCGGTTCAATGCTGGGGCAACTTATTACAATGGCCCAGAACAAGGTGAAGAAGGCTTGCACTTATAGTCGCCAACTGCCTACAAGTTTGTTATTGGAACGTTAGTATGAGTGAGATGAAAAACGAAGGGAAGTCACCTTGTCCACTCCGTCCAAATCAGAAACCAGACTCCAGCCAGAGTTCAAGTAGTGGCAACCCAGTGTCCTAACTATCTGAGCAATCAAATCAGACTTAAGCGAACATTTTCTCGATCTTCGATTTCTTTCTTTTGATACGCACTGAATTGCTATGCCTCTTGTGACCACACAGTTTGTAATCCGCCACAGTATGTAATACAATGTTATATATGCCTTTTTAGTCAGCGGCCTGATTTCACTTTCTACTGCACACTTAACTTACAAAACTCTATGTATACATTTCCTCTTTAGGTATTATTACATTTATGCCTTCTTTTTATACTTTTCATTCCCAAATATCTTTTACAGTTTGATCAATTCGATTTTTCGATCAGCATACAAAAATATTTATTATATTTCAATTGTTTTTAATATGTTTCTTCCTGATATATATAGGGCTATTAAAAAAGAAGGAACAGCTTTCAAACATTTCTTTCTTGCAAATTACAAAAGGTAGAACCATAATTCCAACCTTCCTGGACAGATAAAAGTTTAAAATTTGAACCGTCCATGTAGAAGTACCAATCACGGTCGCATTAGCGCTGTTGGTTGCCATGTTGATTGTCTGTAGTAAAATGGCGACACAACAGGAAAAAGCATTTAGTGTGCTGCAATTAGCAAAACTAGAGTCCATTATTGGAGTTCAACGCGCTTTTTGCCGTCAGTTTAATAAACAACCGTCTGCACATAAGCAGATTTACCAGTGGCATCAAAAACTAGTGGAAGATGGTTGCATCTGCAAATGGAAAAGCACGGGACGTCCACGCACATCGAATGAAAATGCGAGCGATTCGTACAGTTTACGAAAGGAGCCCAAAAAATCCACAGCACGAGCAAGCAAGGAACTTAACGTTCCTGAACCAACGGTACGGCGAGTTCTGAAACACCGTCTGCACCTGGAGTCGTACAAAATGAAGTTATTGCAAGTTTGCATCCTGACGACCACAACATAAGGTACGAATTTTGCATTTGCATGCTAGATGATATGGAAGAAGACAATTTTTCTGAACCATTATTTTTTTCCGATGAATCCAATTTTCATCGTTCCGGTAAAGTTAATCGGCATAACGTTAGAATTTGAGCAAGTAAAATCCTATGTCCGTTATTGAACGTGAAAGAAATTCGCCAAAGATTATCGTCTTCTCTGCCATATCTGTAAACAAAGTTTACGGACCTTTCTTCTTCATCATGCAGAACACTGTGAGAGGACTAACCTATCTACCCATGTTTCAAAACTGGTTATTTCCTAAACTTGAAGATAATTTAAAGGATTTCATCTTCATGCAAGATGGTGCTCCGCCTCATTTTCTTTAAGCACGTCCAGCGTTACCTGAAAGATACCATTCCAGGACGTTGAATGGGAAGAGCAGGAGCAGAAGATCAACTTCATCGCTGTGGCCCCCCAGGTCTCCATACCTCACTTCTTGTGATTTTTATCTGTGGGGTTACGTAAAAGACCGTGTTTTTATCCCCCCTATGCCGAATACTCTTGAAAGTCTGCGACATCGAATTGTTGAAGCTGTGAATTCGATAACTAGAGACCAGCTGATTTGTGTGTGGCAAGAAATGAGCCACCGTTTTAATATTTGTCGTGTAACACACGATGCTCATATTAAATGCATAAAAAGTGTATATTGAACTTTGGAATTGTGTTTCTATCTTTTGTAGTTTGGAAGAAATAAAGGTTTGAAATCTGTTCCTTCTTTTTCAATAACCCTGTATTTCTGTAAATATATAATAAAATACAACAAAATAATAAGCTTCGTATAAGCTTCCTAGTTCAAGAGTTCGTAACATGAATCCCTCATAATTACCCATGCATCGTTCTGAGGACATGAACTTAACGAACAAAATAAAAACAAGTAAGTTTAATTATTGTTGAAAGTGATCTTTTCAACATTTCTCCCGTTGGATTGAGAATAATGAAATATAGTTTTTAATTGAGAAAGATAGGAACAGTGGTGGATAAATCATGCATAATAACGATGTTCTAATAATATAACAAAAGGTAGAGACAGATCCTTTTGATACAAATTGCTATACACAGCATTCTTGCTACCTTGACTATATTGACTGCCATCTGCAGAGCACTGAATATGACTTTTTATAGTCAACCTGAGAGGAGGGGCTCTGGTTAGAATCGTTTACACAAACAAAAATTACACCTTTCATTTTTTCTGGACTACGCCCTTATGTACAAGAGAGAGAATATATCACTAAATAAATATTGTATAAGCGATAAGGAAAGAAGCAGTTGTCCTTGAAATGTGTCAAAGAAGTAATAAAACAACACACGAGAACACTCTTTAAGCTCGACAGGTTGTTTACAACAAGGCTGAGACTTTTTATGGACTAATCAACATTGTTTTATGACTGCTTCTTACTAAAGAAAGAACTAGGAAGTCAGCCACAGTGAAATAGTTCTTCCAATTCAAAAGCATTTTGTTGTGTTTATGTTATTTTTACATTTTCTATCTCTGTTTAGTTACATGCTCATTTTGGCGCAAAGTTGGACATCTACTCGTTTTACTAGTCCACCAAAATGTTAAAATAGCAATACTTCACTTTCTGAATGACAAAATATTAATTCAAAATCAAAAGAAAGTCCCGTTTATAGTAAAGAGCGCCGATTGCATTTAAAAGGGAAATTCCCAAATACTGACCAATGTGATACAATATTTCCTGTATGAGTAGCTTTAGCCTATATGCTTCGCTTCTAGCAGACATTGTCTTACCTGATCTAGGGTATTTTGCGTTTCCCAAACTATTAATCATTTACGACTTTGTAGACTTGTTTAACTCACTTGAACTTGAACAGCCGAAGCTGACAGTGTGTGTGTGAATCATAGATAAACATTCAATGTACATTATAAATCATTATAAATCAAATGCTGAGCCATAACACACCATACTCATATGACTCAAGCAGTACTTGCTCATTAACTGACTGGATACAAGACGTGCGTGATCTTGCTTGTTAACACAAGCGCGCATGCATCTGTGGGAACAAATGGCATGTGAGTGACAGGACTTGCATAGCTCACCCAGTATGTTAACTACAAGTAACTATAAAAATCAAAATGCTGAATAATGCCACTTGTAATATAGTTGATTTTTTAAATAAGACACTAAATATTTACAACAGTATTGCAGGAGAAATAGTTACTTGATAAAAACGAATAAAGGAATGTCTAGAAGTGGGACTTATTACAATAATGTGATAAGATAACAGTTAATGTTCGGAAACAACAAACTAAATGCAAAACTGAATAACCATGAAGTAAAGGAAGATTGTAAATTGCTGAGCCTAAATCACAAAAATCAGTTAGAAGCAAATTATTGTTAGGAAATATAATTTTTGAATGAATTTGAACGTCTAAAAGTCTCTTTTCTCTTAGATGCATAATAATGTGTCATCGAGAAGTGGTTCCGCATCTCGCGTAAACAAGATTCCCCAAGGGGATGGGAGTTCAGGTGGCAGCACTGGCGAGCGTGTGGTTATAATGTTCCCTAGTTAAGGAATCTGTTAGTTTCGCGTATGCATTCATGAAGGGAAATGTAGATAAATAAATAATATTAATCTCACCTGTTTAAAAAAGATGTTGAAAATGTTTATAATTTTCTTGAAGACGCAAATTCACTCGCTTTAATTATTATTTTTTTTTTTTCAAAAACTGTAATTAAAATCTATCTGAAATATCTGCCAGTTTTTCATCTGTTAAGACACTCGGTCTACAACTCCTCGCAGCATCTTGAACTGAACCTGTTCCCCGAAATTTATTAATTAAATCGCGCACAGTGTCTGGGTGTGGTAGTTTTGAATTTGGAAACTAAGCAGTGAAATGTTGTTTGACTTTCACAGTACAGCAAAAACGTTTTCCATTAGAAACACACTTTCCTGTAAAGAGAACATTTTAATTACTGCTTCACACCACCTTCCCTTACAAGCCACAACTAATAATACTGACCCTTACTTAGCAGCCGGCACTTTACCTGCTGGAAATATCCGATCTGTATGGAATAGAGAAAATGTAGGGATACTAGCATTTCTCGAGCGTATCAGCAAGATGCGGAGGAAGTTTTCGAGGACTCTTATAATCGCTTACGTAGTTATACAACCAGTAGCCGTACATTGTAGGTATGGATTGTGGATACAGAAAAGCATTGTTAGCTAAAGGAATCGATTGAAGTGTATATACTGTTACTGGACAATACTTATAATACAAATATTATTTGTGTGAATTTCTATGCTTGTAGCTCTCTACATATACAGATATATTGAGCAACTCTGCTCAAATGGCTCATAATGAACACGTATGTCTTCTTTAAGATCAAATAATTTTGATGCGTAATCGTCAATATGGTAAACGCGAAAGTGTTTTAAGTCAGCAAATACATATTATTTTAAAATATTTTGATTTTTTAAATTCTATTTACTGTTTTTTTTTTAATATACAGTTGTCGTCCACCTAGTTCTAATAGGCAGTCCAAATGGCAGTTTAAGATAGGCAAAGCCGTTGATGTAAGACGCATGTGTACTGTGCTAGTATTATGTTAACTAGTACTACTTGCTTCCATTTCAGTTCTTTTATTTAAAATAGACTTTCTGGTACTGCTAACACTGTCACCGCGCACGAGGCAAGTGTATTTGGTGTACTAAGATTGAACTTTGATTGTGAAATTTATATAACCAACGTATTTATTATATTTATTATTAATTTTCATAGTACAAAAGGGTTAATTTTATGAGTACTAATTAAATAATCCATAATAAATGTTATCAGAATATATCTGTCTATTATGAATCAGAATTCTCAAGATTATTTGTTACGTAGCGACCTTGATCTTCATACACGCAGCTGTACTTTGTGCACGAGTGATTAGGGTAGCGGGTTTCTAACGGAGAGATTCCAATTTCGAATCCCGTTCCACCTAGGATTTCTAAACCTGCCATACATACTTATATCTACGCAATTATGTCACATTTCTAGGCGTTTCGAAAAAATTTGTCTGATTAACACAGCGATGGTATAAGTAGTTGGTAAGGCTGGAAGAAACTTATCTGCTGCACGAATACTGTATCAACGACGGTGTACCGCCACGGGTGGCCGAGGTCGTTAAGGCATGGACTCGTGAGCGGGAGGTCTGCGGTTCGAATCCCGCCAGGACCGTCCTCCCTGACTGGGGTTTTTTCCAGGTTTTCCTCAGTCTTCATAACTGGCAAATGCCGGGGAGGTACCTAAACTTAGGCCTGGAACGCTTCCTTCCTTAAAAAAAAAATCCTTTCCTAATATATCATTTCATTTCATGTATCATCAGTGTCCACCACCTGTGGTGCCTCAGTAGTAAAAACGGGCGTTAAACACAACTCAAAAAAAAAAAAAAAAAAACGACGGTGTCGTCGGTCCTGGTGGTGTAGTGTTTACCATAATTGTCTCCCCTAAACCCAAGATCGCGGGTACGAGCTCGGCCAGGACCGATGGATTTTTTCGGGGCGTAAAAATCCTAAGTATGACTTCCTTCGGAAGGGAAGTAAACCCGTGGGTCCCGCGTCGTACATTTACGGCACGAAAAAGAACCTCAAGCCTGAAAGAGAGGCCTCTGAGCAAAATTTGTCGGCCGTTTCACGCCCTGAGTTGAATGGGACGCTGATGACCTGAGCTGTTAAAGAGCGTCCATAAATAAATCATTAAAAAAAAAAACGGTGTCCGCGACGTCGTTTGCCCTCGTGTCATGTCTTCTGGCGCACGGGACTCTACGACCAGTACATGGACCAAAGGTTTGCCTGACTTTTTATGGGCCTCAGGAAGATGTTCTGGCTTTATTTCGGGATACCCTGTGTGAGTATCAACAAGCCACAGTCGCTTTAGAACTCAGGAAGTCTTCTATTCATCGAGATCAGAAGTGACACTGTTACAAACTTCAATTGGTTCAAACATTAGTTAAAAATGGCTTTCAAACAAGGATTACCTAATGCAATAAGATGATACGCTGTCTCCAACAACAGCCGGATTTCATAAGCCAAGTTCTTTGGTCAGATGAAAGTACTTCACCAGTGCTGACTGCGTACACACTAAATAGCAGATCGCAATCCTCGATGGTTCTGTGAGCATGATACCCAGATTCTGTGGAAGCTGAATGTATGCTGTGGTATTTTAGGTGTCTAGTCTTCCTGGTAGGCGATTTCAATGGAGAAAGTTTTATGGATTTCTTGCAGACTCGTCTAATGGACAGTGAACTTTTAGATAATGTCCTGCTGCAGCTGGCAACACTCTACTGGCTAAAGATGCTGCACCACCACATTAGGATTTCTATCTTACCTATCCATGGAGGTGAATTGGTTGCAGCGGGCCTATATCCTGGCCGCTCGTTCGCCGAACTTCACACTTATAGATTTCTTTCTAGAGGGACATTTAAAAGCACAGCAGGTATATTACCACAAAATATTGCGGTCCACCGTCGACGAATCATCACGGCTTGCCTTAATATGACATCACAAATTCTGCGGTAGGTACGCCAGGGTACAGAGCGGCGTCTTTACCATTGCATACGCTCCGAGGGAAATTCCACCAAACTTATAAGCGTTAAAATTCCACGAATCTTAACGTATTTTCATTAGTCGTGCTCAAAATCATCAACCGCTGTGGTGCTTCAGTAGTGAAAACGGACGTTAAACGCTATTCGAAAAAAAAAAAAAAAAAAATCATCACAACTTATTTTGACGAACACACACTACTACACTTATTGAATCACAACTCGTAGTGGAATATAATATGTACTACCTGTAAACCTTTGTAACATGCAACCAACATAACCGGCGTGCCATGCTCAACTACAAAACATAGCTTTAAGAAGTGGACGGCGAATTGGGAACATCCTGTATATACTTTTTACTATGGAACGTCTATTCGGAAAGTCCATTATATATACATATTAGTTACAGTTTTCTCTGTATTACCTCATAACGGCACTGCTCACTATTTCCTCAGTCTATTTCGATGCAAAGTTAAAACACCAACAGCAAATAAGGATCACGGGATCAGGCTCAGAATGGCGGTTAGTTTTGTTAATAGAAGGACAAATGTGGAGAATCCAGATTCTAGGACTATCCTCTTTTTTTCCTTTGATACGGGTGTGATCTCACCTAGGATCTTTTGTTCCGTTTCAGGAGATGTTTTACATTATATTTGGGACGGAGATTTCATCTGGAAACTTAAATGAACTTAAATCAGTACTTCGTCCTTACACAGTCACGTTCGCAAGAATGTATGGTAAGGTACTTCTCAAACTGGGATAATTTTTAGCTGCTCTTTTGCCAATTCACTCTCACAAATCGCTGCAGTTGAAATACAGGAAACGTATTCAGTGTTATCAGAGATTAATTATGAAAACGTAGAAAGCTTACATTGATAAACTTAACAACGGTAGCATACTACTAACAGTAAGTGTAGAAATTCACATTGTATATGACTGCTAACTCACGTTAAAAGTGTTTGCTTTTGTCCGGCCAGTGACCCAAGGCGTTGTAACATCTGTTTGCGGTGAAAGTGGGTTTACGAACGCAGAGAAGAGTCGTTTTGAAGTTAATAACATACATAAGAGACTGCCTACCTCACCGCGCGTTTCCTGACTACAAGCTGACACCACACACACACACACACACACACACACACACACACACAAAAGTTTACCGAGATCTCGTTTACTAAATAGGGGTCATTACAGGAGGGGACTAATAGAAAATTAATGCTTTCACATCGTAGCACCTTAAAAGAAAAGGAAAAAAAAAAAAAATATGAGCTTTCGGGAAAACTGTCTTACCAGAATTGGAGACATTTATCACATAGGAAGTCGTAGATTTATTCAATAATGTCTGAGTTGGAAATCAGAAATGCAGAACATTTTGTTCTGGCGCCTGAATAGAATGACAGGCATATCTCTCATATTTTGTAAGATAAGCCCGAGGACTTTGACTACTAGAGCTTATCCAAATTTCTTATTTAGACCAAAAATACTGATAAAATCTTACTTCTAAGATTAACTCATTAAAGCCTAAGCTATTCATTTATCAGAAAAGAAAAAATAGTCTACAGCACACTAAGAACATTTCTTTTTCCCGCCATGCACCCAGTAACCAAAAACCAGGCCTCTGGGTTATGAAATCTTATTCAAATTCATTTTTGACTATTTCATGCAATTTATTTTTGACGTTTATTGTTCGAAACAAGTTTATGGTGTTTCAGGTTGTACTACACAATTACTGTACACACTTTGACAGTGGTAAAGTGCAAAGCACTGTTGGCAAAGTGTTACATCATACTTTTTACGGAATATTAGGGATCTGCTTTTACAGCGCTCGATCCGCCGACGTCTCTGTGAGGAACGTTTAGCCAAAACCTCAAATCAACTCGGTTTGAAAGCATCTTCAGGTACTGAACAGTCAAATTTTGTAGGATTTCCAGCAAGTCTTCATATATTTTTCTGTAGGTAATCCACTATTTACTGCAGTTATGTCGAGCATTCTTATGAAGAGAAATCTGTACCACTTTTTACCACGAATTGAAATGACATATTTCACTGCTAGCCAATCATGATGAGCCGTTGCACACATGTCCTTACTGTAATGTTTTATGACTCGCAGTTGCTGTATTTTTAAGTCCAAAATAGTTATTTCAGGTAAGTGGGCATTTTTAGAAACAGTGAAATGTATTTCCATTGGTCCTGCATTTGCTATTCCAGTTACATCATCGGCATTTGTCAAACTATCTGGACCAGAAGATAAAATGTCTACTGTGCCAACCCCATTAGCAACGTTATTATCATTCACAATAATATCCACTACTTCTTCTAGTGCAATCTCTTGGAATATTATATCATAATTATATGCTATCTTTCCGAATGCTTTCTTATATTAAAAAAAAAAGTATTATGCATCTCATTCCCTGTTAACACAAAATTGCAAGATTAGCTCCATATAGTCTTTCAAATTCCACTATGTTGGTCCTGTTGGTGTAGTGGTAACCATACTTGCCTTCTAAACCCAAGATCGCGCGTTCAAACCCGGCCAGGATCGATGGATTATTTTCGGACGTAAAAATCCTAAGTATGGCTTTCTTCGGAAGGGAAGTAAAGTCGTGGGTCCCGTGTCGTACATTTACGGCACGAAAAAGAACCTCAAGCCTCTGAGCCGTTTCACGCCCTGAATTGAATGGGACGCTGATGACCTGAGATGTTAAAGAGCATCCGTAAATAAAACAAATCAATAAATTCAACTATAGTATAACTATTTTTCACATTTCAAAAATCACTGTACATACATATAAAAGCCAAATATTTGCTTTTTAAAATACACCCGAAATGCTATTGCACTCCAGTTCACTTTTATTTCTAGCAAATAATAATAGAATGTTTCTATATTGTTACTGAGCTTCATAAAAGCATTGTTGCTAAAGTGTGATTTAACACAAGTGCCCAACGGTCTATATATAAATTGCTACTCTTTCAGCTCATATTATCATAAAAATGTGTGCAGCAGTGTTTTCTCTGTGTGATGCAATTAATCATTAGACATCGGGATTCTTAAGGGCTTAATATCAAGTTAGGTACACTTAAACTACTAGGTTAATATTAACAAATGACAGACAGTGAAAGACTTAAGAGGAGAGGATGGTTTGCAGCTCGTGATCCATTGTATTGCTCCCACTCTTGGCTACAGCATAGTGCCGGCATAACTTCATTCCGCTTCTGATTTTAGTGCTTAAAATTGCAATATCTAATAATAACCTACTCGTTCAAACGCAATAAATCAAATGCCATTATGAGGGCAGTGTGATAAAAAGCTGCTGTCATTTGTACCTTTCCAATATAAAAGAATAAATCTTACTTATTTCCACATTTTGAAAACTGATAAGTTCTCTAAATACTTAGTTAATATCGTTATGAGAGATAAATTGACAATTGATCATAAAATGTCATATTATGTGAGCAACAGATTATCTGCAACACTTTATAAATAGACCGTTGGGCGCTAATGGGTCAATTTCTACTCGTTCAGTTAGCATCAGTTCGAACCTAACCTGCAGCTTCATGGTGGTAAATGACACGTCTGAAATATTTCCCATAGTTTTGATACCATATCTTATGAGGTAACGTGCACATGTTCTTTTGGAGTTTTCGGCATTGAGGAACGTTTTGATCTTAACACGTAATTTCTTAAATTTTGATTTCTACTGACCATCCAAATTTATTTTGATCTAGCGAGGTAAAACAAATTTGTTTCTGAGGATTTTTGTTTGTTTGTCCAGGCTAATATACTTCTGGTGTTGGTTCATAAAATAACAGAACTGCATTGTTTTATTATTCTTGCGCTGTGATGCCTTGTTTCGCTCCAATGACCGTATCTGATAACACAGAGGCTAAAGGTTCAGTTAATGGCAGTATATGATTAGATCTTAACGCATTTGGACTTCGTCACTGTCCTGTCGTTAAGAGAACGCTTTGCATCGTGCTTGTCAAACTGTCAAAAACCCTTTGCACTATGTGTTCAAAGTGTATAAAGCTTTCACAGCATCCTTTAGAAAGAACATTTCAAATTCTGGGGGTTTACACAAAACTTCACATATATGTGTAGTGAGTTTATTTTGGGGAAGTACAGTCGCATTCGGAAAAGGGACATAGAGTCACTGCGGGCAACGTTAGTATTCTTAATTTTATGAAAGCATTAACAGATACTGCATTTTAAACTGATAAGAATAAGCACTAACCTGTATTACAAGAGATGTTGAAAATATTGCTCTAAATAGCTTCTCTATCTGGAACACAATTATCACATTTTCTTAAGAATCGCCTGAACATTTCTCTGCCAAAATATGTTTTCACATATGCATTAAAACCCGTTCTTCAAGACCGTGTTTATGTAGTGGAATAACTAACGAAAAACAATCACATTCAATTTACACACAATGAAAAAGCACCAAGTTCCAACGGACGCACAGCCACTCGCTGACAAAGCCTTCCTAAATAACATAAGCAACTACCTGTATATATTATATCCGTTGACGACTGGCTATTCACAGTACGCAGCCGCTCTCTGTCAGTTCGTAACTCAAATAATCGCACTGTACTCCAACGAGCCTTTACAAATCTCAACACCTACGAGGCATTTTCCTCAAGCTTAATCTTATTTAATTAAATGGACATATTTTCTTACATAAGAACGGTAAATCTACTATGCATGTATCTGCAACAGTGATTTAGCGACCTTCCTTTCATTAACTGCATAATAGTCCAGCTTCTGTTTTCAGAAAGATTCTTTATTATTTCCCCATTCGGGGACACAGCAACCTTCCTTGTTGAGAAAGAGTGCGGAAGTCTACATATGATTACTCTACCATTACACTACCATGCAACAATAGCAAAGCATGGTAAATGTAAAGACTGGAATTAAATTTCGTTCTTAAGACATTTTAAAGAAGCTGCTTACTATGGTGCTACGAAATAAGAAGGGGCGAGTATTTATCAGGACAACATATGAAGGGTCCAGTATAGAAGTTGTAAACCGGAAATAATGAATACAAAGAAGATTGATACAGCTGTGGACTAATATTTATAAATTACATTGGTGGAAAAAAGTGTGCTTACCTTGGCTCATCTTCAGAAAAAGATATAAGAGACATACCGGGCCTGCCAGAAGAAAGATGTGTCTATGCATCATGAAGCTTTATTGTGTGTTTCAATAAACAATACTTGTTCTTCTTATGACATTATTCACCATTATTTGACGAAATTGAACGACACAACAAAAATGAAGTGTTTAAATGTCTAAAAACTATTTTTACATTTTTCAGCATATTATGTTTTAAATTTCAAAGGGCAATAGGACTTTAAACAGAAAATATTTGTAAAAATATGTTGAAATTTAATAAAAATCTATAAATCAGTACTTTTGTGGAAGAATAAGATGAGATTTTTAAATCAAAATATATTATTTTTTTATTATTTACAAAATAATTCGGGTGCATATGTATACTACCATAATCTACTTGAATTATCGTCCGTTCGGTAATTGATATTACCTATGTAAAAGTCGCATTTTATTTAGTAGTTCATTAAAAATTTCTCTCCTGAAAATTGCTATTTTTGTAGACATTAAGTTACATAAAACCCCCTCAGAATTATTCGTAAGTTCAGTCCGTGCACCATTATGGGACCTTTAAAGTCCGAATTAGATCTTCTTGTCATTTTATCATTCAATAGGTAAATCACTTACAATACAATGCAATTTTTAACATTAAAGAAAAGTAAAAACAAACGTATAAAATATGTATTTTATTAAGATAAGGGCGTAATTTTCATAATAAATGTAACATAAGTATAGAAATACTATGTCTGCTGGCTACCTTTAAATCATTGAATAAACCCCACGCCGTTCTCTGTGTTGTGTCGAAATCTTTTAAAAAAGGGGGGGGGTGTTTTTCTCATTTTATTGATAACCTAAGGAAATTCTTATTTTAAAACATGGTTTAATAATAGTGCTCTAGAAATTGTTGACACATTCAAAACTGCACAAAAATGAGGTGAGTTAAACATTAAAATTCCTTTTTTTAAATTCGATTCCAATTAATTTTAAGCAGCTTCTTATGCATGACCTTGAAAGAAGACCTGGGAGCTATCAAAAAATGAAGAAAGCATTGAAGAAAGAAACCAGAAAAACGGAATTGAGAAAATAAAACAAAAGAGGGCGAAACGAAGAAAAACAAAGAACAATATAAGGGGAAAAAAAAAGACGTTAACAAGATAGAAAGAAAGAGAAAAAGGAAAAAAACGATGGAAGCACAGGACTTAGCACCAATAGCTTGTACAGTCTTTCATACTTGCAAGAAATCGTTTGCTATGAACACGGTACCAACATGTTTTCAGCAGATTGAGAAGTAAGTAATACAGGCTCCCAGAACCAGTCTTGTGGTATATTGTTTTTATTTCCTACCTGACTCGACTGGAAGCTGGTCATCAAGGTGGGTGAGTAGCGGCTTTGGAATTGAAGGCTGCGGGTTTTAATTTCCACAGGGAAGATGGAAATGTTTCCTGTACTCAGATACTTCCGAGGCATAGGGTGTGCTGTGATTTCATGCAAGGACCTGAAAATACAATAGTAACATGAGCTGAAGGTTTCTCACTTGACTGTCGTTAAGATAAATTTCTCTGCTTCAATTGAATGCTTTTGTAAGTTCAAGATCTGGAGGTTTGTATTCAACAGTACGGAAAGCTGGAAAGGACACTCTTCCACTTACTTCTGAATAATATGCAGAAAACGCAAACGTTTAAGAATATTATGTATCTGGTTTTGTATAAGATAACCACACTCTTTTTATGAAAATGACCTTTTATATTGTTTTGCTTTAATTAATTTCTTTTTCAAAGTTAAAAATGTATTAAGGTTTCGTAAGTATACTATACTTCGTTACTTAGACCAGGCGAAACGAAATAGCAGTTTCATTTAATTTTTTTTTCGTGTACGTTAGATAATTTGATATATTCAATGCATAAATGACAGTTTTTATACTGCTTTTCTTAGTTTGTAAAGCTGAGTCTTAGCATCAACTCGAACAAATAAAAAATCTTGATTATTTGGAAATGAAGAATCAGACAAAATATTTGGGCCACGGTCGGGATTCGAACCACAGATCTTTGGCCTTATGTGCCAACACCGTAAGCGAATGAGCTACCGTGTTCTCCGAGCACAGAATCACTAGCTGCTCTTATCTGATCTGAATTTTTCAAGTGTAATCCTTCATTTCCAACTAATATCCTACACACGGCTACTGTGAAAGAACAATCTCCATATATAAATATTTTCGATTAATGTTGCAGTTTTTCAATAGAACTATTTATTCATTGTAGTTACAAAGTTTTGAAATAACAAAAATAGTTCTATTTTCTTGAAATATTCACAATTTATTTAGCGGCAACGCTTGGGACTCACGTTCTGGAGATGCTTGCAGCCGGTCATCTTGACCTAATGTTTCCCCTGGTTGCTTAAGCGAATTTTCCTCTCTGCCATTTCGTATTATTTCATTCCGTTGGTTCTGTTACAAGGACGAAAATTTCAGGGCGAGATGGGCTGACGCGGTGTGACTGTTTTTAAAGGATTCTACCCCTTGATGTGAAAACGAACCCTCTGAGAGACTCTTTAGTGCAACATTTCGTCACAAGACTGAGATACTTTCATTATTATGGACGCATTTTCTATAGCATCATAGTTCACCATCATTAACAAGATGATTCCGGTTTTGTGCCTGTTTGTCTTTAAGCAAGTCCTCAACTCCCCAACTATCCCGTGGTGTATCCCCCCCTTTTGACCTCCCTCCCTCTGGACAGGGATTTTCTGAATGGGTGATTAGTCAAATGTCAGCGCCTCCCCGAAAACATCACAAACACAGAAAGACCCGGACGCACACATAGAGATTGATTGAACATGAAATAGAAGGCGAATCCGTGCCAGAGAAAACTAACGCGGTATTTGTCCTTGCTGAAAATAAACTGAAGGAAACCATGACAAACCTGGGTCAGTCGGCCGCAGGATAAAAACCTAAGACGATTTTCCGAACGTTATCGAATTATTTTCTAAACATTGTTCTTAATTTACAAATATCCTCAGACAGAAATGCAGAACAAACTGGTTTCTATTCCTTTAGCGTAGGCTCATGCCTCCTTGTAAGGAGGGGTATGCTTTTCAGTGCTGAACCATTTGCATTCAAGGCACATCGCGTCTCTCTTTCATGCTCCGAGCGTACCACATTGAGCGGCATGAAGAATAACAATATGATAAGCAAGCAATGGCCATCAATAACAACAATTTATGCGTTATGAATAAGAATAGAGCCGGTAGTGTGAGCAGCTTGCACTCAACAAAACTTTGTCTTTGTGTTTACATTAAGCCAGTCAGAAATATAATTTCATAGCACTGAGCTTCTGTTGTTCAAGTGCAGTTGAAGAGTATTAAAGTATTGCGTTCTTTGGCTTCTAAACAAACTCCATAACTTCACCCTTCATAAATTGCATATATTTAGTTATTTATATCTAATTTCTCTTGTTAAAATTCATACCATATAATTGTAGTAGCAAAAGACCTTTCCTTTGTTTTACCTCTTTCTTCCGAGTATAAAGATATAGACGTTGACATTTGCTACTGTTCATTTAGATTTCCAGGATGTCATTCCTCTTGGATAAATCGGTCGTAGTAACAGCACCACAAATGGCGGTGAAACTACAGTTTGACATAGGATCCAAAACAAGATAGTTTTGCATAATAACTAAATGGTATGAATAATTTTAAAAAAATTGTAGAGAAAAAAAGTCCTCATATTAGTTTTTGTAGCACGCCCGTTATTTGAATTGCGCAGTTTGAAGTGTTATCTTTATGCTATCCACTGACACCAGATTTTTTTTTTTTTAATAATTTCCTTTTCTAACAACTTGCAACTTTATATAAAATAATTTGGAAAATAGAATTTATTGTGCTATTTTTTCCCTTAGAAACATTTAGCAGAATGATACTTCCATCTACTCCATGCTGTTTAAGAGACTTTTTCTTTAATTTTTTTAGGAAATGTATTGAACCATATCTGCCAAAAGAAGTGTTACCAGAAATATGATTTATGGCCTTCATCACAATATAATGTAAGTCTATGCACAAGTTTTTAATTGAAAATTTCTGTTGGAGCCAAAACCGTGCTTTGGTTAGTGTTGGAAATTTCAACCAAATTTGAGGCAAACCCGTTCGATTACTTTCCATCTTAAAAGGCTCGCAGTGACAAAAGAGGTCCCATGAGCACTTGGCAGAACTCACCAAACACTAGGGGGATTTAACGAGTTTCCTCTTCCTGTTGTGTATTTAATATTATCCTATCAAATCCTCTTTTGTAGCTCTCCTATTGAACTACTGGCCCACATAGCGCGACTGCGTACTTGGAGATTTTTTAAAATTAATGTTTAACACCTGTTTTAACTACTAAGGTACGACAGGCGGTGGGCACTGATGATACATGAGATGAAATGATTAATTGTATATTTTCTAAGGAAGGAAGCGTTCCAGGACTAAGTTTAGAGTACATCCCAGGTATTTATGAGGGCTGGGGAAATCTGGAAAAAAAACCAGTAAGGGAGGACGGTCCTGGCGGCATTCGAACCCCAGACCTCCCTCTCACGAGTCCATGCCTTAACGACCTCGGCCACCGTGGCGATGTACTTGGAGAAGGCAGTCACCAGGTCGTGTAATGTATACGCAGGTAGTAGCTTGTACTTAGTTTGAGGAAGGCTTAGTCAGCGAGCGGTTGTGCGTTCTGAGTTACTTGGTGTTTTCTTTGTGTACTGGACACAACATAAACATGTCTTGAAGAACGGGCTTATATATACCATACATATGTGAAAACGGATTCTTGCAGAAAAGTGGTATGGCGATTCGCAGGATATCCAAATACAGAAACTGTCACATATTCAAAAGTTACAAGAGACAGAATCTCACAATGACAAGAAAAACGTTCAGAACCGCTTTGTTCTTACAAAAGAAAAAGAGATAAAATATACGAATTTCCCACGCAGATGCTGATAAAATGTCTTGGAGTTGAGAGGCATTATTTTCAAAATTTCTCTTATTACTAGTTAGTGGTTATTTTTGCAGTTTTAAATAAAGTATCATTTTATATTTTCAGTAAAAATATTAATAGTAAAATAAAAATGTTAACTTTCCTCGCGTCGAATCTATCCCTTTGTTCGGTTATGGCGGCTGTACTTACCCAGTAAGCAGCCACGCTCAGGCAGCCCATAACTCAAATAATTTCACTGTATATAGCAATTGTTTCTTTAGATTTATAAAAAACCTGATTAAAATAAGATCGCAGATTGGAGCCCAGGTACTCTGAATTTGAAAGCATAGATTGTACTACTGAATCACTTTGGGAATCTATGTAAAACATCTTATGTTTTTTTATTTCTGACTCTCTTTTTCGCAGCATATCGGGTGGCCAAGAAAGGAAAATGGAATAAAGGAGAGAAGAAAACTACCTTGATTTAGAGGTCTGTAATTATAAAATCGTGAACGCCAGATTTATGGTTATTAAAACAAATTTTAATTTAAAGTTGTATGTTTTAATAATATCTAGCAGAAATTTTATATGTTATATAACAGCTTTTTAACAGACACTCATATGACGGGTAGAGTAGAGACATTTACTAATTCCAACACTTTTAGTTGCATTCTGTTTAATAAAATAAACACTCTTTTGCAGTAAATATAAAAAGTTGCTTGAACTGCTAGTTAATTAGCTATTTTCCTTCTTAAATACGCAAAAACTCCTTGCTTTGGGGTAACCTGCAACACTAAAACTATATTTACGATTTGTTTATACAGTATGGCTAACTTTTCAAATGACTCTATTCTCTACTCCATTACTTTTTACAGACGCAAAACAAGTGACTATGGAAATATCGTCCTGCTCAAATAGCAATATGTTACAATGGGCAGGCAAACAGATATCAGAAATAAGTGACAGGTTTCAAACGTTCATGATTTCAAATGCTTTTACTTATTTCTAGCACTGCCAGGAAAGCTCAAACGATAACCGCATTAAGGCAAATTATATAAATTGTTTTTTTTTTTTTTTTGATTAACTTGGTTTATTTACAGATGCTTTTTAACATTTCAGGTAATCAGCATCCCATTCAATTTAGGGCGTAAACAGTTCGATAAACTGTGCTCAGAGTTCTGTTTTTAAAGGCTTTATTTTCTTTTACGTGCCATAAATTTACAACATGGGACCGACGGCTTTATTTCCCTTTCACACTTAGTCATCCTAGGATTTTACGCCCGAAAAAAATACATCGATCGGGAAATGAAACCGTGATGTATCAACTGGGATACGTTGATATGTATTCATTATAACTTAGTAACATATCAGAATCAAACGTTTTATCAATTTATACATAACATCTTTTTAAAAGCAAATTGCTTCATTCCCATAAAGTTTTAATACGAATAAAACGTAACTATTGTTCTATTTTTTTTTATTTTGGCTCCTTTTTCGCTTAGACCGGTGATGTTTCTAATCGTTGTAGCATCTAATAATGGTATTGACTAATAATCTAACATACCAGGGTCGATTTTCTTTTGCGTAAAATTAATTCAGCCATTTTGAGAGCTTTTAGTACTACTACTACTACTACCAATAATGACGACGACGACGACGACGACGATGATGATGATGATGATGATGATGATGATGATAATAATAATAATAATAATAATAATAATAATAATAATAATAATAATAATAATAATAATAATAATAATAATAATAATAATAATAATAATGTACTCATTTCTACCAAAGTTAACATTATTTTCCTCCAATATGGAAATTTGGTACAAGCATGTATTTCCTTTCTCGTTGTATTTTAAGCTCACATATCCAACAACACATTTCTGTGGGACAATGTATTAAATAATAGAAGCTCAAATAAACTTTAAGGGGGCCTTGGGAACCTAGGCTTACTTAATATTATACTTTATTACCCTCCCGCAAGAAATTTCCAAAATAAAAACTTGGTTATGCACCTGGTCTCGGTCGTGGATAGACAGACAGTAAACGATAGCGTTTGACATAAAGCTTCATTTTTATCATTTCTATGCCTATATTTACAATTACTTGTAAGTAAATGAGTAAATCATGCTCAGGAGCGTGCTATATATTGATTTTGGTTTCCTTCCCGTTTTACCAGTGTGGGAATGCTGCAATAAAAACAGCTAGCAACAGCTGAGTCCTTAAAATGAAGTTATGTTATGCAAAAATTGTAACATATAAGGGCGAATTGGTAAGTCTGGTAAATTTCAACGAAATGGCGGAACATTTTGTTAAACGACATTATTGTTGGTCAATGTAATGAGTTTCATAGAAATGGATAAACACGAGTATCGTGCAGATAAACGTTTTTATTTATAAAAGTGGACTGCGTACCAGATATAAACTGAGCTTATGGAAGTTCATGTGGACTGTACACCAGCACTCAAGAAAATTAATTACTGGATAAATGAATTTAAACGTGGCCGTGCGAGCACTGTAGATGACGTACATTCCGGACGCACGAATGAGGTTTCTTCTGAAGAAATGCCCGATAATATTCATGGTATCGCGATAGAAGACCGGTTCGTGAGGTTGCTGAGTTGGTAGGCATCTCATATAAGCGGGTACATAATATCGTGCATGAAATTCTCCATGTGAAGACGCTGAGTGCTCGATGGGTGCCGCGTTTGTTGACTCCAGACCAAAAAGACTCGAGGAAGACATTTCAAAATTCTATTTGGAAAAGTTGCAGCATATTTCGATTGATTTCTGGCCTCTTTTTGTGACTGGACACGATATTTGGATCCACCCTACACCCCGGAGACAAAACGGAAGTCAGAACAGTGGGTTGGAAAAGATGAAAGTACACACACAAAAAAAAAAAAAGTAAGAAAAGAAAAAAGAAAAGAAAATAAAAGAAAAAAGAAAAGAAGCTAAAACCGTTTTGTCGCCCGGAAAAGTGGTGGCAACAATTTTTTGGAACCCACAATGTATCTTCATGATTTACTATTTGGAAAAAGTTCACCGGCTGTTATTATTTAACATATAGGATGTTTGCATAGTGAGTTGAAGTAGAAGCGACAAAGATTGGCGGGGAAAAATATGCTCCTGCATCAGAACAATGGTTCTGCGCACAAGTAGGCCATTGCGAAGACAAAAGGCTCCGAAATAGTTCCATCCTATTCTCTATATTTGGCCTCATGTGATGTTTTTCTCTTCCCTAACCTCAAAAATTGGCTGGGAGGGGGGGTAAAGAAATGTTCGTCGAATAAAGAGGCTACTATACTCTAAGCGAGTTTAATGCTCAAATGGATTTTTTTTTTTTTTGAGGGAATAAAAAGATTGAAATCTCGCTGGAACAAATGAATTGGGTTCAAAGGAACTTATGTTGAGAAATTAATTTTTGTTTTTGAAAAATAATGTTATTTACTATATTTTTTCCATACTTATCAATCCGCCCTGGTATATATAAGCCCCCCTTTATTTTTTAGAAAATTATGGTTAGTTATAAATATATTGTTAAAATAGTTTCCGGTGTCTAAAAGTGCAGATGTTGTGACCAGAGTAGGACTATTTGTTGGAACATAAATACCTGGGAGTTAAAATGAGAAAATTGCAGTTTAAAGAGATAATAACCATCATATATAGAGACAAATACACAAGTAAAAGAAAGAGATACACATGCACGCTTGCACGCACACGCACAGGAATATTAATGTGAAGATATACAGCATCTTTCAAAATTATTGCCCTAATTTCAAATGGGTAAATTCCGCACCTATCTACTTCACAGAGGAAGTCTCCACTTTTTAGACGTTTGAAAATTGTAAAATATCGAACTTTCATATTATAAGAGCTATTTGAGGCTTTCCCTGGTCACCCAAGCAATATCCTTACCCGCTCCAGCATATCTGCATCCAATAAGATTTCTGAGCTCATGAATGGTTGAATTGTGGCATTGTTTGGTGTGGAAGATATTGGCACTTCAGCCTTGCTTATAGATGACCGTTTGTGCCTACTTCCCCAATAGTGGCACATCTGTAAAGAAGGAATGAGGAGATGGGGACACCGAGTGGCCAGGATCCATGTGCGGTAACTGCGCTGACGTAGACGGGGTCTCTAACCTGTTTCCAGATAGTACACCCCGACGCCAGTGGAACCGCGGACAGGAGTTTCAGCCCCTCAGAAGGTCCGATTCCATACCAAACGTCGTGACAGAAACCCTTACGAAGGGCGGCTACCTTGCCCAGCCACTTTTGGCTCTAACAGAACCACCACCACCACGAGTAGACAAGGTCGTTAAGACGCGAACTTGTAAGCGGGAGGTCTTGGGTTCCATTTCCTCCAGGACCGTCCTCCCTGACCTGAGTTTTTTTTTTTTTTTTTTTTTTTTTTCCCCAGGTTTTCCTAAATCCTCATACATGACAAATGTTTGGGAGGTACCCTAAACTTAGGCCTGAAACGCTTCCTTATTTAAAAAAAAAAATAAAATCATTTCATCTCATGCATCATCAGTACACCGCTTGATGCCTCAGTAGTTAAAACTGACGTTAAACACTGTTCAAAAATCTAACAGAACCAGCCGAAGGGAACTTTATGACATGGGAGAGTGGAAAATTCTTGGAAAGGAAATATCCATCTCAGCATTCCCCCAAGGCACCAGGAGAAACCACAAAAAACCCAAGGTCAGAAAACTGCCGGCTCCAAGGGAGTTGAACCTGTAACCTCCCGAGACTGAACCATCCCGCTCGATTTATGAATGGTTGTTACCAATAGTAGCAACGTATGCAATGCCCTTAACATATCCAATGGAGAAGATACTGGGCATAAAATTTCGAAACGTCGACGAAATGTCCTTTGACCGTGATTACTGATTATCGCTCTGAAAATTGCAGCAAACAGAATGCCTTTTGTTGTTTGGTTAGAATTTTCAATAGATTGTAATTAAAATCAGCCCAAACATAGACTCAATATATGGTTGCTCCGTTATCAACTTTCTGTCGCATAGCATCGGATTAACAACACACAGTTTGTAGAGGTTGCTCTATCACTTAATGAACCCAAATTTAACACGCAGTCAACAGGTGCGGAATTGTACCCAATGAAAATCACGGCAGTAATTGTGAAGTACTGTATTTTCAGCTGTTCGTGTACAATTTTTTCGGAGTTGAAAATATATAATATAATTATAGTAACTCATAACATGCACAGCTGGCGAAGGTATAACATGGAACCTGAATTTTCTGTGCTTTATTTTTCAATAAAGTTTTAATGATTGCGATTTATTTTAAGATTAGCTACTATATGGAATAGTTGGAAAGGTCTAATGATGTGCCCTTTCTTATTTCATCTAGAGGGCCAAAGGAAACCCTGCAAAAGAAATATAAGAGACTTGCCATATATGTATTATATTCTTACAGTTTGCAGAGAACCAATATATATATATATATATATATATATATATATATATACACATACATACCATGAATGCCTCTGGAAGTGCACTTTAGAAGTTGTTCAGATGCTCATATCACGTTGATTCAGAGTTGAAGTTTGACAGAAATATTCGCGATAATAATGCTCTGCTACTCGTTCTTGATTTATACGGAAATCCTAGCTGGGTGTGCCACTTAAAGTAAGGGGGAGAACAACAAAACAAGTGACTACTCACTAATGCAGATTACTGTTTTCGTTGTCTAAAACGTTGTCTCAGATAATGCTCACAAAATGCGGTTGATTTAGTTAAAAGATGTGTTTACCTTTCCCAAATTAACCATTTATTTAGGAGCCTTCCCTCAGTAAGTTAAGCCAGAATCATTGCTAAATACGTGAATAAAAATATAATTACAAACTGACCCAGAGCTGATAGCACATTTTAGATGAGTACCATTCCGTAAATAGGTTAATGGGAATTTTATTACAACATCGTGTCATATATAGTGATGCTATTTGAGTTAAGAAAAATAAGATAGTCACTGCGGGTAAAGTATTTTTTAGAATTTACATTTTTCCTGAAAGTATAAAATGACGATAATACGCATTATCCCATCTTATAAAGGATATTGAAAATAATGGCACTCAGCGACAATACATTGTCGGTATCTGCATACGAAATTCATGTATTTCGTTTACTTTTTCTTCCAATGCGAACCGCCTTACCAGTTCTCTGCAAGGATACGTTTTCACACATTATCGCAATTGAAAGACGTTCTTCAAGATTATATCTATTGAAACAGTTTCTCCGATCCACCTACTGAAATATAATTATAAATCTTACTTATCTAATCCCAATCATAATTTTTATATATAGTGATAAGTAATGTCGACATCTGCGGTGGTTTTATGTGTGGGGGGATTGTGGGATTGATTCGTTAATTTTAATCGTCTTTGGTTTCTTTGAAAATGCCGATGGATTTACAAGATGGTGTAATTTATTCCCGGCTGACAGAATCTTCATTCTTCTGATATGCGTAGCTAGGCTCAAAATCGTACTCACCGTGTCTGGCCGCTTACAGATGTGCTGATGATCTCAGGCTTACTTCGGAGCTCTTTTTGAGTTCAACCAAGGGAGAAAAGGACTTTGGTTGGGAGTTGTTGAATAAAATACATGGACACACTACACTTGCTATTTATTCAGCAATTTGATCGTAGTTCCTGACTGACTGAGCCACGGGCAAGGAATGAGATGAGATGTTTTCACGTTATTATTCAACTGACACAGTTCCCTACTTTACTCGCACCTCAAGCTTGTGACCTAATTAAATGTCCATTTATTTCCTCGGAACTTCACACTGTAAAATATAATTTACTCTGTCTCAGCAACAAACAACCATGTTTCTATGATTTGAGCTAGCCATATTTCGATTTACTAGTGTCGCACCAGATTACACAAGAGAACACTCTCTTTCTCACTTCACTACAAAAACTAGCTCTTTTGTGTTTTCGACAAGCTGCGCTTGAAAATACTCGCTTGTGTTGGCTCTTGAAACCTCTCGCGCGTGCTCGGTTCTTCGAACTACTGAAAACTGCCACGAATGCCCCAAAATTTGGGCTATTTATGCATTCTCTTAGCATCACGCTACGTGGATTCAAATTTCAGAAATTTCCAGAAGTGTCCTGAACTTTGTTTCCTTATTGGTTGCATAAACCAGGGTTCGCAATGTTCTAGAAATCAAATTTAAGCACTTGTTCTCTAACTGACTGCCACATTTCGTTGTCTCTGGGCTTTCGTCGTTGATAGTTACTTCAGAGCGATTTCTCCCTTTTTTATGGAGGTCACAGCATAAAAGGAAAACGCTCCTGGTTTCTATCTTACTTTATTTCCTCAAGGACTTTTTTCAACAGTGGCCATAAAGGGTTTCGCGCGATTACAAAAGACGTCCTTACGGATGGCCCCAGACAGTCGCGAATGAAGATACAATTTTACGCTAGGTATGCATACAGCATTTCAAGACACATATTAATAAACGATTACACCGTAATACCTTATAATTATGGTGTGCTCTTTCTACAGGAGTCGAGTCTGGATCTCCCGCTACACATCATGTTTGTACAAATGCAATACGATGCAATACAAATGCAATACGATGTAACTGTAGCGTCTGAATTTTGTTAGGTCGACAACAGGAAAGTCTCTGGCGTTAACTGTCTATGGTAACTTGGGGGCTGAGAGGGCCATATAAAATCTTTACAACAGGAAGAATAAACCTGAGGATGTAGTGTGATGCTATATTTAAAAAGGTTTCCTTTGGAGTGTAATAAACTCAAAAGATTTTTAAACTCGTGATGGTCTGTGACAAAGAAACTGTGGCTGTACAGCTAGACTTTTAAATCTAGCCAATGCTAACGTATGTTTAAAACTTTAAAAAAATAGCGAATGGAATGTGAGGCAGGTGAAATTGAACCAGTCAATGGAAAACGTATTTTTGAACTTTTAAAGATAGGCGCGAGGCTTGTGCGTGCCTTTGGATATCTCCTAATAACGATTTTCTATTCGAATTTAATATACAAGGGAGAGTATGCTTGGCTGAGGCACGCAGTTATAAGATGTACGCTAGGTGAGAAGCCATTCTCAATAGACAGTTTATAAGTTTTACACGCGGCGAGATACTTATGAATTTTTATACGCTGCGAGACATAGGCAATTCAAGTCAGTTTTCAGTTCAGTCCAGTTCGCAGAAACAGTTCGACTCAGTTTAAAGATCTACACGACTCAAGATACATTAGTTAAATTCGACTCAGTTTCACGGGCCGCGGCACTTGTTCGGCTCATACGTCAGTTCTTATTCGCCAGTTGGACTCGCGGCAAGATACACGCAGTTCGCAATACTCATTATAAGTACGACTTTCAGTTTCACGCGCCGCGGCTCTCATCTGTAGTTTCACAAGCGGCAACTAGGTTTATATTCAACGTAGCCAAGTCTATCATACGCAGAACACCAAAGAACGCGAAAGAAATTGGATATAATAAAATACTAATACATATTATGTTGCATCGCGTACTTATTTACACTATTGAACTCCTCTACCGGTCCTGTTAAGTCCCGTCGGTCCTGGTGGTGTAGTGGTTACCATACTTGCCTCCTATACCCAAGATCGCGGGTTCGAACCCGGCCAGAACCGATGGATTTTTTCAGGTGTAAAAATCCTAAGTATGGCTTCCTTCGGAAGGGAAGTAAAGCCGTGGGTCCCGTGTCGTACATTTACGGCACGAAAAAGAACCTCAAGCCTGAAAGAGAGGCCTCTGAGCAAAATTTGTCGGCCATTTCACGCCCTGAGTCGAATGGGACGCTGATGACCTGAGATGTTCATAAATAAATCAATCAAAAAATCATCAATCTGTTAAGTTCCAATAGACAAAATAGCAGAAATCACCCTGAGAAATTCCTGCCATTGAAGCGTAGTCAACAACACCGAAGCGACCAACAAACAATCCACGAAACCACTTCAAAATTGGCATCACAATGTCAACAACAGATTGCTTCAAGATTGGTGCCCAACCTGGAGCACGTAGCCGAAGCCATACCAAACCATCTCAAATTTTGACTCCCGGCGTGGCTGCCATACGCTTCATAATTTGATTTACCAACGTGGGGCCAACAACAATAACAACGTTCCACTACCAACCGCTTCATTTTGTAGTGGCCTAGCTAGGGAAGAACAATTAATATACAATGAAAGCCCCTAGTAGCTTACGAACGCACAAAGACTCACTAACAAACCCACTCTTAAACTAACTACTAGCTACTACTTACAAATGACGATTGGTTTCTCCCAGTATTCGGTCGCTCTTTGCCGGCCCGTAACTAAAATAACCTCGCTGTATTTGAACGTTTATCTCTTCTGATTTGCTTATATCTTTTATTTACCGGCCTTAAGCTCTCGCTACTGAATCTCAGGATCACAATTCTGCGTCAAGAGAAATCTTACACTTTTAGGGATATAACATGATATAAACAAATGACTAAATGATTCTGTTGTGTAATACGGTGCAGCTATTTATCTTTTCTTACACATTTTTGGACAGAGCAGTTACGCACAACTTTAGCTGCTTAGTAGCTTCTTAATTGTCGTTTCTCTCCAAGCAACATGATTTTGTCTGGGAACTGAACATACTCTGTGCAGAAGTAATTTATGACAAGAAACGTATATTCAAAGTAAGTTTAGGAAGGTTCTGGAAAAAATCCCATTTCATCCTATTAATTTAAATCGTTTTAAACAATAGTAACTTGTACTTTTAAATTAAAAATACGCGTTGAATCATGTAATAAGTTAGTCAAAATCATACATTAAAGATTGCAGCAATTTTAACCATTGAAAGTTGAAATAGAGCACATTCTGGAAAAAAAAAATCTTATGCAATACGACTTTGAAAAATTTAAGAGCTCCATACTGATTTGCGCTCTTCCTGCCCAAAAATATTTGAATTAAAATTAACTTCCTACTGTCTTCTTCTTGTTTATTGATCCCTAAGAACTGTCACTGAACTCAACTAGTATGACGAGGTGATATATTTTATAAAAAATTATATAGAAATTCTTATTTTATCTAAATTATATGTGACTTTTACAATGTACGGCCAGAAACAACGCTCCTGTTATAACTATATGCATTAGTTTTAGTCTTAAGTCGATAGAGAAAATATTAGTCCAAATTCCTCTTTTACACAAGATGTGGAATTGAGGAACAATTTACTTAAGTAACAATTAATAGAATATCTTAGTTTTACTAAGAGAATTAATTGTTATATTTTTTTTAAGGACAACTTCATTTTTGTTACATATTAGAAAAATACGTTGGTGAAAATATAACACTAAGAATATTCATATAAAAATGTTTATTCATTTCATATTGATCACTTTCTTTTATACTCAATCTCACCTTTCAGTTTCTTTTACGATCTGGTCTAGTGTTTAAGATTTTTATTTTTCTCATTAACTTAATCTATGATAAAGATCATGTGAAATATACATCTGAATAAATAAAATAATAAACTAAAAATAGCAGTATGAAACGAAAATATATTTCCAAAATAACTTTTAAAGCGGAAACAGCACCTCATTTAATAATAATAATAATAATAATAATAATAATAATAATAATAATAATAATGATGATGATGATGATGATGATGATGATGATGAAACTCAAAATAAATGCTTCCAAATCATCAAACACAGGGTAATGAACATCATACATATATGGACTTGCACGCCAGTACTTGCCTCATTATCCGTTTAAAGGTGGCTAATTGGAACAGTTTGAACAGGCATATGAACCAATCCCAAAAGCTCATTGGCCATGCTCATGCAGTGTTATATTAAAATAAGTTTTAGAGCTATTTAGAACTCAGTAAGATGAAGATTTATTTTTAAGATGCTTGAATTTTTATCGCATTTCATCGCATTTTTTATCTCATTTCATAGTTTGGGGATTTTATAGAAATGTTTAGAAAATATGCGTTACAGGCGCCCAGAGAATTGCATGAAAGGTCATTGTATTTTTTTATGTATATAGATTGCTAAATTTTGGAATTACTGGAACTTTCTTCCTTAAAACAATCTTTTTCGAGTTATCTTAGAAGTGTCTGAAATAAACGAAGAACTGGCATATAACATTGCATTTTATTTACTGCACAGTATCCGAAAGAGCGGCCCATTGGAGTTATTCACTTGGGAAAAAGAATTCACATTAAAAAATAGAGAAAACTTAATGAATTTCGAGTTTTCTCCATTGGATGAGCTCAGCAACTTCTTTCTTCAAATGCAAATGATAATTGCCTTTGGAGAAATGCATATAAAAATAATAAAAAAAAAAATATTTTGTTTGTCCATTTGAGCACATTTTTAAGTAGTTTCTCTCTTTGTGTGTGACGTTAGATATTCTATTGTTCTTTATATAGGCGCTGAAAAACTCATATTAGCTTCCATGAGCATTCAGCTATGACAATCTAATCCCCTTGCCAGTTGAACTTGTAAGATTGTATTCTGTTGGAGTGAACTAGCGTATTCTCATTATAGGTGAACCCATTGCAAAATCATGTTATTACTTGCTTGTAGCATATCGCAAGATTTACAAGAACCGGACTTCAGAATGCAGTGTTGAAAATTGCTTGTTTACAGTTGTAGGCGTTTTATTTAAAACAACGAAAGGTGAAGTTTTCCATTGTTGAGTTTTGAGACGCTACTAAACATGCCTCCACGGTCTACTGGGTTATTCCTTCTCCACATTGGGGAACCTTTCCGGAACCAGCCAACCAAAGACCATAAAATGCTTTCGTCGTTCACCATTTCCTGCCTCCCGAAAAATAATTTCCACTAAAAGCACTCCCTTTATTTTAATTAACATATTGAACGCTTCCGGCACTATTTACCTATTTACATAGTGGAAGGAAATATTAACAAAGGTGCTCTGTGAGATAAAAGTCCCCCCACAGATGATATTTCTTTCGTGAACATTTACAATGTAGAATAAAATGTTGTCATTGACCCGAAATTTCTCTCAATGTTGTTCATTGTTTAGTATGTGGCGGTAATGTGTAAATCAGTGCTGGTAGCGAAGTAGGTACCATTGTGGTTGTTAATGCACTCAACGGCAGTCACCATTGCCACTCTTCTTTTTGAGAGAGGTACCAGAGGTTATAGCTAGAGGTATTACATAAAAAGGAAAGCATATTTTCATTTTGTTTATTTCGCGACTGGAAATAGCGTGACTCATAAGTTCCAAAGCACGTTCTTATTTAATATTCTTTACAGTCATATACAAATAAATAAATTCCGCCGTTTAGCACAGGGAGCTACAAACATGGTTACTCCTCTAGTTTTAGTTGCATAAAAACTTCTACAAATTCCTATCAAGCTTTTATTTTCTGATATAATGTAGGAACTCTTAGGGATATTACAAAGGGCTAGGGAAAATTCAAGCAGTTTTGCAGTATTATTACGTTTTTCCTTTGCTAAACAAACTGTTGAAAAAAATGGAAAGGCTCCCAAGAACATTAAAGAAAGTTTGTTATTTGACAAACCTTCCAATAGACCTGCCCTTCTAAAGCTCATGATATATTTCCCTTTTAAGCTTAACTTGGAAGCCTGACTTTTCTTAGGAAACAAGATATTGAATATTTTTTCATAATTTATGTCCAGAAAAGTTAGGAAATGAGATTAAATTAACATCAAATATTTTTATGTAATAATATAGAATACATAAACAAAACAGAGAATTAAGAGTCAGAATATTGTTTATCTGATTAAAAATATTCAGAATTAACTTAAACATTCTGTGACATGTATTTTGAATCCAATATGATAAAAAATAATGCTCGTAACGTGCTTCCAAACAAGTTAAAGACGGGTTGAATTTATCCTGAAAATATAAATTCAGCAAGGATTTTAAGTAGTTGAGAATGGAAAGTTCACATATTAGGTTTTGATATTATGACGTGTACAAATGCATAGAAAATGTTTTTCATTTTTGGTCCAATTTATCTTTGTATATATTTTTTCTATATTAAGTGCTACGCCCCCTTCCACCTATTTCTTTGCCTACAGTCTAGCTCTTTTTGGAACATCCCACTTCTTATGTTTACTTGCGAAGGCGATTAAATATTTGTCTGTTTACATTTGAGCTTGTTTCCTCGGTGAGATTTATGCTTAATGAACTTAGGTTGCATGAAACAGACGGAAAATAAAATTTTATTGGATAAATTTTTTAAATAAGGAAACTTATTCTAAATATATAATATTAATGGCAATACAGTTACCTCTACTAATTTCATGTTGTGTTACATAATAATATATTGAAAAACAATAGAAATCCATAAAATACAAGTCTGCCCCCCCAAAAAGTTGAACCTGTACATTGAAAACCATAAAAGAAAAACTTTCTGCTTCAATATTATATGGCAAAGCCAAACATACAGATGAGTACTTTAATTTTAATCAATTAATTCTGATTAGGATACCATTGTACACAAAAGGAAAGATTCCATGAAAATGGGAGTGAATGATGTAGTCCTATGCTTTTATAGAGACAGAACATGGAATATGAAAGTGTTGGCAAGACTTGGTATAGAATCGGTTAAAAATTAATCAATATCCTATAATTCTAAGATGAGCAATGTATCAAAAAAGGACATTTAGCTACTACAAAACTGGAAAAGAAGGCTAGAAGAAATAAGAGAAATAACAGTAGGGAAAGAGAAGTTGTAGTTTGGAACACTGTTTATAGAGAAGTGCAAACTTTACGGCTACACATTTATCTAGATGATGAACCTAATTTTAAGACAACTTATTGATCCCAGTTGAAAATATTTAATGAAAAATTTCTAAATTTAGTTGAAAGAGTATTCAATGTATTTTTAGTAATTAAATGTATAACGAAACTAACGAAAATAGCTTTACTGCGGAGAAAAAGTATAAAATGTAATGGACAATATTCACAAGGTAATATTGAAGATAGCTTTTATAACATAGCACTCGAAGTTGCTATGCGAAGTTAACTTTGCAGACGTAAGTTGTGCAATGTACTCTTATGGAGTAAGGGTAGATGATGACTAGTGAAGGAACATTTTCTACCATGGACGTGAAGTTGCCTTAGCATCAACCATACAATTTGGGTGATCCAGAACTCTGCCTAGCAGGTTTGCGACATGCAGATAAAACTCTAACCCCTCCCTCTGATGTCATATACCCTAGTTCGCGTTAGGCTTATGCTGATATCTTGTTCCATCCTTAGTGATAAAGATGGTTAAATGCACCTTCTTAGTACAGTAATATCGAAGAATGGTGTTAATTTACAACTGTATAAAACACCCACAGAGCACGTGGTTACACATGATACCTGACAAGTGACAACGATCAAGCAAGGAGAAGTGAAAGGTAAGCAGGGAAGGCGGTTGCTATGGAAACGTCTTTGCCACTTTGCTTATACTAGGTGACTCATAAACCTTCCAAGTCTGTTTGTTAGAAAGCCGAACATGTTTGTGCGTTCAGCTACTTTGTATGTTGTTAGCCTACTTTATTAAAACGTTTCCACAATATGTGTGCTGTCGTGGGCAACAGAGACAAATTAGGATTCGCAGTCCAAGAGAGTGCTCAAATTTTCGTCGGTGTGTTAAATTATATATATAAGCTAGAGAAGTTATTTGTTCTCTTCGGAACTTCTTCGAACGAGAAGGAAAGATTATAACACCCCCCGAAATGAACCTATTATTCCATTCAGTCAATGATGCCCTTAATATAAGCGAAGTGACTTGTTTCTTACCTATAGAATCTCAAAAAAAAAAAAAAAACAAACAAACAAACAAACAAACAAAAAACAAAAAAAAAACAAAAAAAAACCAATACATCCAGGCCCTTCGCAATTTTTAACTCCAGAGAAAAAAAGACAGCTAGAGAATCGCCCATTACACAATTGGACAATTTTCAGTTAGATGACATAAGAGGGCACATGTATGGATACCTCACCCGGGATGAGCATCCTATCACTCGCAAGCTGCTTTCTTAATGGAAGCAGAGCTGTTTCAGTGCAGCCTCAGCTCTATAAACAAAACCCAAATTTGAATTCAAAACAACAAATAAGAGAAGGCTTATACTTGAAAATATCAGACATTTTAGCTCTAACAGCAATCATTGTTAAGAGAGACATATTTGCCTCATAGACCAAAGATAGCGGGTTCAATCCCCGCCAGGGTCGATAGATTTTATCGAACGTTAAGGTCCTAAGGTATGATTTCCTTCGGAAAGCAAGTAAAGCCCCACGGTTCGTGTCGCTGATTTACTGCACATAAAAGCTGAAGCCTGAGAGAAGAAGCATCTGAGGAAAATTTATCGGCCATTCCTCTCCATGAATTGAACGGGACACCGATGACCTGAGATTAATAAACAGTGTCCGCAAATAAATAAAATAAATGAACTGTTAAGAGAGAGAGAGAGAGAGAGAGAGAGAGAGAGAGAGAGAGAGAAAATAGAGTTAAAAGCGGACAGTGTGATTGAGTTAAACATGGGCAAATGCTGGTAAAACCACATCAAAAGGGTGGACTGATGATACAATCGAGAGCATTATGAGGGAACACGTAGGAAAATGGAGAGGGGCTTATCACGAAGACATAGACCATGATCATTTCTACAAATGATTAAGGATCAGTTACTCTCTAATGTTCCAGAATCCAGCGTGATAATAATGGACAATGTCCTATGCCATACGGTCCAAGTAGATAAAGCACCAAGTAACAATACAACTAATGCGCAAATTTTAAAGTGGCTGACTTGTAATAATGTTGCATGTTACATGTTACATCAGAAAACTGCAGCAGCTTTATAACGGGTACATTTTTTTTATTAGTGTTTAGCGCCCGTTTTTACTACTGAGGCACCACAGGCAGTGGACACTGATGATACACGAGATGAAATGATATATTGGGAAAGGATATTTTTTTAAGGAAGGAAACGTTCCAGGCCTAAGTTTAGGGTACCTCCCCGGCATTTGCCATTATGAGGACTGAGGAAAATCTGGAAAAAATCTCAGTCTGGGAGGACGGTCCTGGAAGAATCGAACCCCAAATCTGTCGCCTACGAGTCGGCGCCTTAACGACCTCGCCCACCCGTAGCGTTACAACGGGTACAGGAGGAGACTGGAGAATAGATGACATTCTCGAATGAAATAATTATCCACCTTTATAACATCTCCGGTAGTGATTCCAGTGACTTGGAGGAGGAGGAGGAGGAGGAGGATCATAATGTGGGCTAGGAGATTGATATGGAAGAAATAGAACCTCTATAAGTAATAATATAATCAGGTATGCCTCGAACCAATAATTGTATTTATATGTAATTTAAGGATTATAAAAGGTGTCATAATTTAATATGCCTATAGGGGTTATGAACTCAGCTATTTAATGCATTAATTTACAACAGGAATTAAATGAAACAGTCTATCAAACTATAGCTCTCGGTTGTAAAGGCAACAAAATACAAAACCCAAAATAAATATATTTTTTATTATTAAGGTAGGCTAAAACAGGTTACAGCTACAATGTTATTGGTGACGAGTTAAAAAACAGATAAACATGTTGACAGTGGAAACACCGCAGCGCTCCACTTGCAGATAATGACAACTGTCGCGTATCTTATTTTAAAAATAAGACTTTTACAGACAACGATATTGAAAATTATTTCTATTAGCTGAGTACTTATATAAAATACATTAATGGAAAGGAAAGCTTTAACATTCGCCACTTCTGGTTCCCCTCCAATATACGTTTCGTAGCAGCATACTCTGTTACAAAAAGTTTTAAATAAGGAACAAATCAAAGTTTTACCAAAAGGTTCTGAATAAGGGACGAGCCAATGCAGTAAGTAATGATAATATGAATTCAGCTCGCATGGAAACTCAGTGATGTGTTAAAATGAAAGTACGACTTTCTCTTTAGTTATGCGATAAACCCATTAATATTATGTTGTGTATAAGTAAGAACTAGATGTTTATGGCATGTCATATTTTTCACTTTATTTCCATCGTAAAGTTAAATAATCTGGTTAATATGTGCTTTTCATTGGTCATAATTTCTCTTTTAGTTTTTTTTTTTTTTTTTTGTCATTTTTCTAAATTCGATCATATTATGTTATATTTTATTCCCTTTTTATCCCGTCTCAGAAACTAGTTTTACACACCCTTGAATTGCTGCTTTGGTCCGGAACCTGAATCTCAGGTTCCGGATCAAAGCACGGACCTGGCGGGATTCGAACTGCAGACATACCGTTTACGAATCCGTGTCTTAGCAACCTCCGTCGCCCGAGTCTGTTGCGTTTAACGTGCTATTTCCTTCTAATTTTAGTCAGTTCTCAGTCACGTAACTATGCAGACATTTCTGTAACGCACTGTATACTACATATCTGGTGCGTTAATGCGTTTGCTTTTACGGCCCATGTACGAGCAAGGGTGGTGATCAATGTCCCTGACCTCTTAGGCGATAGTCATGCCCTGCGCTGAAGTCGCTGGGTGGTGTTAACTTTGACTCAGAAGCTAAGCGCATATGTTATTTCTCATTTGTTTTTCATTTCAAGAAAACCTCGTTTTTTGAGACATGCTATCTTGCTTTAAGGTGTTTTTAAATTGAATAATGGGGGTCATGATCAATACGCACAAGATAAACAAACTAAACGATTCCTAGTGTTTCTAGTGCATTCAGAAATGATTTTTGGACACAGCCGATATTAGACTTGTGTCGCAGTGGTTATTCCGTCTTATACTTTTTTCTAAATAAAGTGTGAAATAAAGAATCAATTCAGTGACTAACTGTTAACTTGAGAGTTATAATTGAACTAGTCCCTTCTCATCTTCTACTCGTGGAGCGCCGAAGCGCTTCCCAAAATACACTAATTAATTTCATTGTAGCCACGGTGGCGAAGAAATCTTTCCCTCGTCATTATCATCATCAACAGGAGCGGATTCGAGGGTGTGACGGGAGCAAAGAAGAAGAACTGGATAAGCAACTCAGGAGGAGTCCCAAAGCTTCTTGCTTAGCAATACTTCTTCCGCATCCACCTTACGCACCCTGAGATAACCATAAGAACAACTCAAATCTTTTCACTCCCACTTCCCAAGACTAAAAGGACAACAATTTCCCCTACAAGTTCTTCCTAAGTAATTTTTGTTATTAAACCATCAATTATTCCCGCTTCAAGATGCCAATTAATTAAACACCCACTTAATTCATTACTACTCATCGAATTACACTCCATAAAATTTCCCCTTTAAAATTTCATGCCATTAATGCCGATGCATTAACATGATTCGTACTTTCTTGGCCAATGAACAGGAGAGATTTCTAGTTAATGAGTCTACTTTGTTCCAGCAGGATAGAACGAAGGCCCATACTACAAGAAACTCAAACGCCACTGCATGGGAGCGGCGATATTTTTTGACCAACGAGATCTACTGATCTTTTTGCCTGTGATTTGTTTAAGGAACGGTAAAGTGCGCACAATATTGATGAGCTGAAGACTCAAATTAGTGAAGATACTCAATTTACCCCCAATGTAGGTTTCAACGGGTTATGAAAACCTGTGTTCTCCCTGCAGGAAGGTCGCCACCTAAAATGTAGGTTAGATTAGGGATAAATGGGATAGTTTTATCCTTTTAGCGACCATGGTCTTATGAATGCTCAATGTATTTAAGGAAGTATTATATGAGGATTCAAATTTCCCATTACCAGGTGCCATTCTGTATAATTGTTAAGGAAGTTGCTCAGATGTGGAATCGTGGTACGGAATTGAGTACATTAGCGCCATCTGTTCTCCGTACCGCGCGATTCTCACGGTTTATGATCTCCTCGGTTTTATCGCTAGCCTTTCGCGCTTCACATTTTATCAGCACTTCAGAATAATGACTTTTTAATGTCTCTTTATGATAGCAAAGGAATTCAATCTGAAGATCCACCGTAAGTGTGTCAACTTTAGGGCTCTCTGTGACTGTAAATCGACATTAGCAATGCTAAAGCTTAATTTCACATTAAAATGAATCTGTTACTAAGAATGAAAAAAACGTAAATTAGAAATTTTGATACAGTTAAGTGGGAAAAATTATAAAACTGGAAATGTTTTATTCCTTCTTTTTTATAAATTTCTCTTGGAAATAATGACGATAGGCCTGAAAATACAAAGAACAGACGATTGCCATCAAACTGTAACTAACAGGCATATGCAGGTAATTTAGGCATCAGAACAGATTATTTTATCGTCGGATAACTAATTTGCCTTGCAGCTTAGCTGCTAATAAATCAGTGGCAGGCGGAATGGCATTTGCTGTGAACAAGTCTGGCTTTTGAGTTTTTTTCGGGGTTGTCCATCTTCCTCAGTTTCATTCCACTAGCACTCCTCATTTCCTCCCTTTCTTCATTTCATTAAAAAATATTGTCATTGGCGGTCACATGTACATTCACGTGTGCAACGATGATTATTTGCAACAACTCTTAGATTCTTAACAAGGCTGCACGAATACCTACCACCGAACTATTTCACCTGGTCTTGAATCATTGATAAAGAGCTGCCGCATCTGGAACCTTGGGCCTGGAAAGAGGGGAAAATTGCCCTGGACTCGCCAGGTTGTGGAAGGGTGGTACAGGTTTTGTTGTGATGTTGGGTGGTGGTGGTGAGTAGTGGTTTTCAGGGGGAACCTGTGGTGAACACATGACACTTGTAGAGTTCCTTTACCACACTGAGGTTGGCACAATAAATCTCCGGAAAGTGACAGTGCTTCAGTTATAGTTTTCAGCATTTCTTCATCCAAACCTCAAATTAAAACAACCGAATCACATACTTTGATATTTTGTCGCTTTCAGTGCCGAATGAAGAGTAATTAAGTAGCACCTTTGAATAACAAAATCACTTATTATTCTTGTTGACAGGTTTGAACAATTCCAATATTTTAGTTGTTCAATATACTATACTTTTAACTTGTGGCTTAGTGGTTGAATGATGGTACTTCCAGTTGTATGCCTGCCTATGACTCCTGTAACAAAATCGCCTCATCATAAATATGGTAAACATGATTAAGTATTCTTCAATGGCTGCATTGTGTACATTGTGTAGCTGTAAATGACACGTGCCATGAGTGTAGTGTTGAAAATGTTGCAAGCGTATCAAATCAAAGTACACAATAGCGAACTGGATAATAGGTATCATTATTAAGTATAAGTTACGCGTAGCCTCGAGCTCTTGTTCGAATCCAGAAGTGCTAAGGTTGTATTTACTAATGTAAGTCGCTAATCCAGCAACATCACAGTCGCTCATAGCAACATTTACAATTTTACATAATGGATTTAGGCCTGCGCCTGTTTCCACATCAAAAGTCTGTTTCTGCAACAAGAAAATGAACGTTGTCATCAGTTTATAGACACCCAATGTCTTTATTTATGGATTTATAATTGAGTATTCTTTGTAGTGTTATTTTTTTATTATTGTCTTTCATTTATGATATTCCAAATTATTAAATTGATAATTTTTAGATGTGTTCTTGTTTTGCATTTTTTTTCTTGCCCCAAAGAGAAACAGTTGCTTTGGAGTGTAAGAATGGATTGGACTGTAACGTACTGAGGAGTATATATCGGTACTTCAACCTTGCACAATGTCTGGCCTTTGTGCCTGGGGGAATCTTCGGAAGGAAGGGATAAGGTGAAGGAGAAGGAGACACTGAGGGGTCAGATTCTACGAGGATCCTCCTCTAAAGGAATTCGATCGAGCCTTTCAGAAGGAGTGGTTCCAGAAGCCGAGGCAGAAACTTTTCATAGTGTAAGCTGCCATCACATTCATTACACCAGCCCACCTCACCTTAGCACTTTCGACCGTGTAACAGATCCAAAAGAATGAAAGGATATGAAATAGGAGAGCAGAAAATTCGTGGAACGGAAAGATCTCTACCATTATTCGCCTAAGCGACCAGGGGAAAGTTTCGGGAAAAAAATCCAAGGGCAGGATGGTGGCCCCAAAGGATTTGAACTCGGTTCCTTCCGAATGCGAGTGCCAAGCGTTGCGCCTGAGATCCCCACTCTGTTTTGAACGAAAGAGCTTCATCTCTGCAGTTTCAATTTCTCATTTATCTACTCTATTTGCTTTCCAGTTTTTGCATCCGTATGCTAACATTAGGAGCGCCATTACTTTATAAAGGAACGTTTTTGTGAAATGTGAAATATCATCCACATAATCCACAGAATTTATTTAATTTCAGGTTTATATTTGCAGTTAGACAGGAGGCAAATTAAATTCCGGATAAATAAAATGATTCACATAATCTATTTTTCATTCACTTCTATCTGGCACAATATTTTCTTCATTTTGTCATAGTTTTGATGTTTTTGATGATATTTTTTAAATTATAATCTCTTGGCTATTCTCTCTGAATTACTGAATACTCTTTAGAATTCAGCTTATCTGCAAACTAAACCCATACTTAATTTTGTCAATTATAAAATGCTTGGTTAAAGTCTGCGGCCATTTTATGTCTCCGTCAATGTAAATATCACCGTTTAAACTTACTTTACCAATGTCTACACTATATTACGTCATATTCTGTATAGTCACTGCGGAAAGATCAGCTCATTGCAGCACGTTCTAGATTACGGTTGTCTCATCCGTCTGTTAAAATAACCAACAAAAAGATTATATAAATTATAATTATTAAACACCACACTAAATGCTCGCTGCTAACGACTCACATGCATATATCTTATTTCAATAATACTGTTAGGATTACATAACAATATCATGATGCGACTGTTCCGTGCTTTCGATCCCGCCGTATGTCTCACCCATGGTTTCTTGTCAACTACACTAGTAGTTCCAAGGTCAGAAGTGAAGATAGCTGAAATTGGTATTTCTAAACAGTGCAGTACAACCTTATTATATCCTTGATTTTTTTCCTTTAGTACTTTTTATATCTACTTTGTTTATAACTATATTTGTTTACTAATAGTCTTTGTATATTATAATTGTTTTACCGGTTATTAATGAGCTACTTCAACAATTGTAAAGGGAACATACACAAACAATTTGAAATAGAGAATCTATGATCTATGGAGAAAAATAACGGAAGTTAAGAGATGCCGACCATTCACTGTTAAAGCAAAACGAGGCAAACTTTGCAACATTGCCCTAGAATGTCTTCAAATCTGCTTCGCGAGTGAGAAAATCCCGATTTTCGTAGCCAATGATCGGCATTTAAAAGTTTTAACGCTATGAAATTCTCTAAATTCTCGGACTAATCATATGACAGCATGGTTTTGTGATGTACCGTATACCTGTGTGGCCTAAGGAGACAGATTTTAGTTTTGTAGATCCTAGGCTTGAGTCTAGCAAAGTAAGTTTATTTATTATCTTTTGATTTTATGATGAACCTACGCTCATGTGTGTATATATGTATATATGTATATATGTATATATATAACATTTAAAAGTAAACGTAAAAAATAAATAAATAAAAAGTAATGAACATGCTTTGAACTTGATAACATAATTCACTTCTAATTGACACCAGTATTACGGACTGCGCCAAAAAGAGACGATCCACAACTTCGATCCTTTATTTTGCGGTACCATTTTGAATGAAAGCTCAATTAGTTAGTGTGGTACTGATTCTTTAGAAACGTTATGCTATATTTTTTAAATTTAAACAGGTAAGCAACAGATTCCTTATATCAAATTCTTTGTCTAACACCTATATATAATCTCTTAAATTATTGCTGTATAAAGCATTAACGCCTGGTATAATTTGTCCTCCGAATAGCGCACTACACTAAGTGAACCAGATATATATAAGTGCCGAATTACTGTATCAGGAACGTCCTCTATAAAGGAGTTACATTAACGTTGTAAAAAACTCTTCTTCGTGTTCCAAAAATTAGGCCAAGTCACACTAATTCAGTTGTCTGAAGATAGTGCATGGAACATTTAACTTGCAAGGTTATAGCCTATCGTTTATCAACACCATGTCACTCTCGGGTGGTTGTTTTTCTTGGCGGTTCTTGCTACCTTCAGCCATGTCGAAGAGGTCATCTGCTTTTCAACATTACATAGTTATTCATCTTTGTACCTTAAATTCACTGATTTTACATAAAGTCACAATAAACATTACACTGATACCTGAGATAGTTGCCGAACTTTCAGCGCGAAGAAAACCGATAAGCAAATGTTGTGGGGAGTACTTTTCTCTGTAGTTGAAAAGTATGAGCGTTTAACACTTTGCAACTGAATTACTTCTTCACCTCTTTTCCAATTCAGAGGAAATATGACACACGCGTGACCTGTCACAGTGACTTGCTTGGGTGGATTTTGTACAGCGTCGCTTATTTTAGCTACATTTCAACCTCTCCGTGTACATTAAAGCTGAATATACCTCACCTTGTTTACTCTATATCTCTATGTATACTGAAAATTATACGAAGCATACATAATAGAAGTTCCAGTAGAAACAAAAAGAAAGGAAAATTTTTAATTAAAAAAAAAAAAGCATTGACAGGGAAGAAGAGGATGGAGGAAGTAATGGAAAAAGGGCACAAAGAGAGAAGACAGGGCTTTGGTGGGAGAGTCTGAGGAAGGGACAGCGAGTGAGGGGGGGGGGGTGCCCCAGAAGGAAGAATGGGAAAGTTCTAAGCTGCTGCTTTTCAAAATTTTATGTCAAGGAAAACAAATTTGCTATTGGATGGGACTAAACGTGAAGTAAAAGCACTTCTGAAGGGTAATAAAGCGTTAGTGAAAATTAATACGTGTAGGACTATACTTATATACAGTAACAGCATAGTAATTTGAATGATACTAGATGACCAGAACAAAATCTTCTCTCCCTGTCTTTCTGTACTAGTATTCTCTACAGCCACCAGTGATCATTAAAAACAAATTTATATTACTGAAGTCCTTGATTTACTTTCATGGGTTATAAATATGGAACATATGTAAAACGGATGTAGTGGTTTTGTATTTTTTGTCACCGGAAATTTTAAAGAATCAAGGTCTTGTGACGCACAAGATTTCTATGAAGTGTTTGCAAGAGAAATGTTCTATTTACAGCTGCAATAATTCACTGCCACGTTTTTAACTGACGGGTGTTCAAAATTAACATATGAAATAAGGTATACATATACGTTGCCAATTATCCCCAATACTTTCAGTGTACCTGCCAGTGTCTCAGATCTCCGTAACAGACACTGTTTTCCTTCCCATGAAACTTCATTAGCATATTTTCATACCTGCTCGGTCGATCCCTTTTCCTCATATATATAAATTTGCTCTCTTTTCTACATTTGGAGCAATATATTCTTAATTTGCATTTATCTAAATCATTACTTTCTTATTTGAAAGATAAATATTATTTTATAATTTTAACTAAAGTTATTATCACAAGTAATTCAAGAGAGGATCTGAGATAACCGTCACGAATGACCGAGGCCGTTAGGCGCGGACTCGTGAGCGGTCTGGGGTTCCAATCCCACCAGGTTTGTCCTTCCTGACTCAAGTTTTTCCAGGTTTTCTCAGTCCTCATAAATGGCAAATGCCGGGGAGGTACCGTAAACTTAGGTCTGGAACATTTCCTTCCTTTAAAAAAATCCTTTCCCAATTTATCATATTATCCTATGTATCATTAGCGTCCACCCCCTATGATGCCCCAGTAGTATAAACAGGCGTGAAACACTATTCAAAAATAAATAAATAAATCAATAAATAAAAGATCTGAAGTTACCGATAAATTCACGAACGTATTGAGTGGCAAGCCCAGACCCTCGAATGATATTTATTAGAATATTTCACGAATAAATTATAAATTAAATATAATTCCTTTAAACGCGACTTACAAAATTGTATTTATTCTATATTTGTTTTTAACATTCTCAAGCAATCTTACGACAGAAGAATGCCGAAGAATGCCAATAGGGAAGAGCAAAATACAGGTTTAGGACTATTTCATGTATAGAATAAGGAAAAAAAAGACATTTCCCATATATATGGGAAATTCGCGCGCAGAATATTAACACTTGTACTTGTAAACATCTACTCTATTCTGAAACTGTGAGACTGAAATGGATAAGTGTGCTATTACGATCGCTACCGTTCATGCTTTTGTTGCAATCAATATCTCTCAATGATGCCTGTTTAAGAATTATATAGTGGTGATATAGAGTTGGCTACACTGACCACAATACAAATGCACACCGCATAATGAAACAAATTTGATAATCTTTTTCGATTATTTCGCTCCGTAATCCGGCTGTGATTGGTCATAATTCAAAATTTGGTTTCGTTTTATTGGTCGATTTTAAGATGACATCACATGAGTGAAATGCTCATTGTAATTCTAATAACTGTTATTTATATACTCATATATTTATTATTATATAAGAACACTCACCGTCTAACTCTAGAAACACCTTTATATATATATATATGTGTGTGTGTGTGTGTGTGTGTGTGTGTGTGTTTTAAGTTTGAATTCTAACATCATTCTGAGTTACAAATCCTTGTGCACACATGGATGTTCAGGTTTGCTGTATAAATTATTACTGACAAAATGTAGTCACTCACGTAGAAAGCAAGTGCTACTGAATGAAACTATTTTTAACTTAAAAATACCTTGTAAACGCAAACACACAAACCAACATATTTCTTAAAATTGTAATTATGTATGACACAGAAAGGAACCTGACACTTAAGAAAGTATCTAACAATTTTATTGAGCACGCATCAGCTTTAAACAAAAGTTGTTTATACACATCAATACACACACACACACACACATATATATATATATGAATAGTGTTTTTTTTTTTTTTTTGATTGATTTATTTATGGACGCTCTTTAACATCTCAGGTCATCAGCGTCCCATTCAACTCAGGGCGTGAAACGGCCGACAAATTTTGCTCAGAGGCCTCTCTTTCAGGCTTGAGGTTCTTTTTCGTGCCGTAAATGTACTACACGGGACCCACGGCTTTACTTCCCTTCCAAAGGAAGCCATACTTAGGATTTTTACGCCCCGAAAAAAAATCCATCCGTCCTTGCGGGGTTCGAACCCGAGATCTTGGGTGTAGGAGGCAAGTATGGTAACCACTACACCACCAGAATAGTGTTTAACGCCCGTTTTTGCTACAGAGGCACCACAGGCGATGAACACTGATGATACATAAGATGAAATGATATAGTACTCAATCAGGGAGGACGGTCCTGGCGGTATTCGAACCCACACCTCCCGCTCATGAGTCCGTGCCTTAACGTCCTCGGTCACCCTGGCGGTACACAAAACACACACACACACACACACACACATATATATATATATATATATATATATATGAAATTTTGTTCCTTAGCATAACCTGGCAGTATTGAGTTAAGAGCCTGTATTTCATATTAAGAATACACCCCACTACTAACAAACAAAACTACATTCTAAAACGCTTATGATTATGTAGGTGTAAAATAAAGTTATTTAACAAATAGCTTACATTTTTTATAAAGAAATTACTTTTCTTGTAAATACACGTGCAATTTTAATTTTCTTTGCATCGATTCGCAAGATTATCATACAAAGTCATATAAACGAACATTATTCTTCTATGGTGTATGTTATTGAGATACCTTTTCGATCTACACCTTACCACCACGGGTGGCCAAGGTCGTTAAGACACGGACTCGTGAGCGGGAAGTCTGGGGTTCGAATCCCACCAGGACCGTCCTCCCTGACTGAGGTTTTTTTTACAGGTTTTTCTCAGTCCTCATAAGTGGCGGAAGTCGGGGAGGTACCCAAAACTTAAAGCCTGGAACGTTTCCTTCCTTAAAAAATTCTTTCCCAATGTATCATTTCATCTCATGTATCATCAGTGTCCACCTCCTGTGTCACCTCAATAGAAAAAACGGCCGTTAAATACCATTAAAAAATCTACCCTTAAAATAAAACAAAATGGTCATACTCTTGAAACATTTATACGCCTCCGCTTAAGCATAGTGCCTTGTTTACATACGAAAACTACCAACTGTTTTATATATAGTTAATTTGATTTATTTACGAATTCTCTTTAACATCGCAGGTCATCATCGTCCCATTCAAATCAGAAAGCGAAACTACCGATAAATTTTGCTCAGAGCCTCTTCTTTCAGCCTTGAATCTTTTACGTGCCGTAAATTTACGACACGGGACCCACGGCATTTCTTCTCTTAATGAAGCCATATTTAGGATTTTTACGCCAGAATTTATATACAGTAAGCTATAGTTGCGTTACATGCTTTGAACAAGTACTTGCTGTTATCTTACGGTTTAGCGACGGATATATTCGATCCGCACCAGGTGTTTTTATTGAGTTTAATTTCCGAAGATGTAAATTCATTCTACATTGCAATTTTATTCCCAAAGCTTGGTATTTTTTATTTACATGTAATGCAATATCTGATTCAGCTAATCGTTGACATTCAGGGTGGAGTCGATTTTTTTTTTTTTTTTTTTTTTTTTTTTGCATTCTCTGTATTGTGATTGGAAAAAACTGTTAACGGGGACGAGGTAAGAAATATATTAACATTCACCTGGAACGTAGAAAACGAAAACACATTCCTGTATTTTGAATCCAGTTTTACCTTGCCACTGACGTTACCAAAAGTCAATTCTGGAAAGGATCACCTTTTTATCTACAGGGGCAAAAAGTTGCTCAATGTTTACCAGTTTCCGATATGGAATTTGTGCGAGTTGTAACTGATTATGTAGATTATTTTACTACCCGTATTAAGTATTGAAAAACCACTGAAGTACAGCAAACTTAAATAGTAGCCTCGGGGCATTAGTTGATATTGGTTTGATTAGCAGCGGCGAGGTTCTAAATTCCTCTTTGTTGAAAATTAACGAATAACGGAATGTTACTAGACAACTATGCTAGAGTTAAAAATCGATTACATTTAGAGTATATGATATACTTTCAAGCCTTTTCATATAACGATCTGACACAAGATGGCCAACGCCGAGCCAAATTAGAGTTTTGCTACCCGTATCGCTTCATTTTTAAGTGACTGACAGCAATCCAGAGATGTCATAACATTAAGCTATCGATCGATAATGCATTGCGGTCCTTTACTAATGTGAGTTGCGGGCATAGTTAAATTTAACCCTGGGTGTCTACTCCTGCTCCAACATCCAGTAAACACATCGTTTAAACTTTTGAAACAAATAAAACTCAAATCTATTATTTGATTCACACATCAATATTATATACTCTTACCCTAACGTAAATTATATTAAAAATCGGTTCTTCATAATATTTCTAGTGAACATAACTTACTTTAATGTTTAACATTTGCTCGACAATTTGCATATTGAACAATTTGAAGCAGTTCCTAAGTTACTGAATTATTTTTCAGAAATTGACATACATTATAATGGAATCTGAAGTGTAATATAGCTGAAGTAGTTTACTACTACACCAGTTTCTGTATATGTTCAGTTCATAATGCTCTTGTCTTTGTATTGGTCAAATTAGTTCGTGTAGCATGTTGCATTAGTCGAAACACATGAAGTTGGCGAACCCACAATGAATATCGTTACCAAATCTCATATCTTTGTATATTTGTTTATAGAGGGTAAATAGTTAGCTAATATCATAAATCAGCAGACTGCAAACAAGCTCTTTCTAAGTAGTAGTCCTCCATAAAATACACACACAAACCTGAACTAGTTCTTGAATGTAAATAGCCAGTTTTATACTTGAATAGACCTTTGATCAAGGACAATAATAGACTTCAACACACCTGACAAAACACGTATCTATAAATAATCTTTTTAGCATACAGTCATAAAAGTAGAGGCAGATAAAATCGAAAATGGAACTGGGTTTGGAAATGAGTAACGCTGTAAAATGCACCTGAAAATTATTGCCACCTTTAATAAAATAATAGGCATCGGAAGTTATAAAAATGTATTTCTGATTTTCTAGGGTTAAATAAAGTGCTTCACGTATTGAAAATATGAGGTTTCCTTTTTCTCCATTTGTCATCGACTTTATTTACGTTTGTAGGCATACACATTCTTCTTCTTTTTCCTTCACGTTTTAGACATTGCTGTATATTTTGTTCTTGCCTACATTTTCGGTTCCTTTTGGTGTATACTTTTTTAAGTATGTGGCAGTCCTACTTGGTTTCATCTTCTGTACTGGAATTTTATACTCTTTAGTTTTATTGTTCTAATTATGCTCTTATTTCTTCATTTCCTTTATGGCCAGTTTTCTTATATCCTGATATTGTTTCTAGAAATTTTATCACATTTACGTGTACTCTATATTAATTTATTTCCTTTCATTATCCCAATTTCTGTACTAAGTGTTTCGGCTCCGACATCTCATTTTAAGGTTATAATAAAGTATCTTCTTTTACTTTATATTAAGAAATTTCTAACAATATCATTCAATATAACTGAACATTTCCATTTTCTTTGTTTGGTCTCTTCTATTTTTGTAACACATAGAAAGTCATAAAAGTTTAATTTTCTGGATTTGTTCCACAATTTTGTTTTCATTTATAATTTTCCACCTTTTACTTTTTACCTTCAAATGATATAACTTTATTTTACATATAATCATATTGTATTTTGTTGCTATTTTATTCATTTCATAGATTTAATCCTATAAATTATTCTCCGAGCTACAAACAAAGATCTTATTGTCAGCAAACATAAGTTTCCTTGCAAACTCATTCATATTAATATTCCAAGAGCAAAATGGGAAGTTGTCGATAATTGTCTTACAGTTTTATCAATATAAATGTTCAAATTTAGTGGGGACAAAGTGCACTCTTTACTAGATTTACTTGCTTCCTTTCAAAGTTTCCGTAAGTTTGAATTTTGTATTTTTGAATATATTTCTTATTATTTCAATTAATCGGAGTGGAATTCCTCTTTTATTCATACTTTTCCACGACTTCTGTCTTAATATTCTATTTAAGGCTTTTATATAGCCAATGAATAAAATATGTTTCTCTGCTGAACTCTCGATGCTTCTCAACTAGGGGTTGTAAGGTAAATAAGTTTTCGATACTAGATCTCTCCACTCTAAAACCTGTTTGCTCTTCTAATATTATGGCTTCAATTGTTGCTTTTAATAGAATTAAGGTAATTATTTTGATACACTTTTCACACTGGATTTGCAGACATTATCGGTAGTTGCAGCATTTTGTTCTTTCTCTTTTTTAAATATGGGCAATATATATTGTCCATTCGTGTGGTATTGTTTATTTTAAGAAATTTAACGTTAAGAACATTTTACTTTTCCTTCAAATTACAACAATTTACAATTCATTTCATTCATAATTTGACCTCAAGGTTCATGGAGCACATTTCTATATATTTAAAACATTTAAAATGCTCCTTTTTGTTAATAATGTTAGGTGCTTAATAGCCGAAAACAGATAGCTTGCACCAGAAACTGAATACGAGAAGCAAAGCAGTTTTAATATTTCTGCTTCCATAAATAAAAAATAAAATAAAATAACATAAATACGCCCTTGCGTCCAAGTAACGAATAGAATTAGCGATAATGTGACTATATGTTCTTATACTTAACATTCTGATGCAATAAACACAACCAGCTTGGTATTCAAAAGGGAGTCCGAAGTTCTGCCTCAATAATGTTTAGTATAAAGTGCCGTCATTTCCCCTGGGCTGGCCTTCGGAAATTACTGGTGGTGTAACCATCCATGCAGCCAGCAGCCGTATCACTGGCAGAAAAAAAAATTGAAGATAATTCAGTGATATGTTTTATTTATAAATTCCCTTTTACACAATAGCATAAGGTTAAAAACTACATTTGAGCTATTTAATGACTAATTAAAAACAAAATAAGGTATGAAAGTGGATTCCTGTTTTATAATTCTGAGCAAGCTTTTATACACTTTTATTACTGTTTTGTTAGCCTAATTATACATAATGTGTAATTGCATTTGCAGTCAGAAATTGAGAGCTACTTATGTCAAATAGCCCTGGTACCTAAAGATCTATATAAGCATAAACTATTTCTTCATTAATTAATAGGAAACTATCATTTTATGTGTAATGCACGCACTTAAATGTTAAATACTTTTTATATAATCTAAATATGTATTAATTACTAACATAGATACATTATTGGTATTTCAGTGGAATGTTTTGGAAACAGTTAATACAATACGCTTTACAAATATACTTAAAGGCTTCGTGCGAAATTATTAACACTTAGTTATATGTTTGGCAGTCGAAATGGATCAATAAGACCAGAAATTGTCGCTATTTGCAATCTCTTTTGAATTAAAATTATCTCCATACTGCAAAATACGCACACAGATTTACGCCGGAATTGATGCATATATATTCCTTTGTTTTAAGCAAATTACACAAATGCATTTCCCCTATTGAGTTTTTTCATATTATAGGCAAGCCCAGCTGTGTAGCACGGAGGCTGTGGAGAAAACCAGTTCGTGCGGCAGGGAGAGGGATTAGTTGACCTGCAAACGGGAGGAAGCCCATTAACGTCACCGCAAGATAAAGAAAAAAGGAGAAATAAAGTCTAAAAGGGGGGGGAAATAAAACCACAAAAAATATCCAAGAAGCAAATGATGAGCAAAAGAAGTGGTGGATGTAAAAAATAAAAAGTACAAGGAACAAAAAGAAAAGAAGAAAGAACAGAATGGAATAAGTTTTGTATGGCGGAGAGAAAAGGAAAAGCTGGAGAACCGGTTTACTCCTCAGATACATAATGTATCATCAATGCAGCTTCTCTGCTACAACCTTTCAGAAGGTGGCAGTTACAACTCTGTCCTGAAAGATGGTTGACATTTTATGTGTGCAAGTCATAATTTGGCACAATTCACCTTATGCAACGTATATGTTGTTTTTTACTAAGTGTCTATACGCCTTAACAGACTACAGTTTCCTTATGTACTGTTTAAGGCGATAAAAAGAATAATGAAGCTGCATATGCAATAGTTCTGGTAATTTTCGACAATTTCAAGCTATCATAGCTAGTTAGTAAGTATTTCATTTGTAATTACGTTGTGATATGCACTACAAGAAGCATGCAATTGTTGGATCTATGAACAAATGCATTTTATAATTATATTGGCGTTCTTATTTGTGAAATAGATTCTATTCAGTAAAGTAGGCATCTCATTTATACTAAGAGTCGATGTCAATGCTCATCGCTACTTAATATTACATTTAATAGTTATTAGCTCTTCAAATTTTTCGCTATAGAAGTAAAATATTTGCAAAATCCACAACTTTAAGTGAGTTAAGTAGTTTTAGAAGTCACAATAAAATATGCAAACTATCTCAAAGTGTGGAGTACTTACTTTTCCGAAATATATCTTGAATAATATTTTCTGCTTACAAAAGCGTAATTGAAAATGTGTCATATCATGTGTATATCTGTATATCTGTCATATCTACTCGTATAAACACCTAAATTTCAAGTGCGTTCTTCAGAAGTACCTTTACGTTTGTATAGAATGAATTATTGTAATACTGTTTAAACATGTGAAAGAAAATTAATGATTTTTTTCCCTAAAGATACAGATTTACTTGAGCTATACTCTTTATAAATAGCACTTAAACAGTGTAAATTATTATATAGAAAATAATAACGCTGAAGGTGCCAAATTTTATAATAAAATCAAAGATAGTTAAAACCTATCAAGAAATCGTTTGAGCAACAGCCCTTTTCTTCCAGCGCTGGGTTAGTAACCGATAAATGCTTATTTAGTCAGCAAACTAAAATGTCAATTCACTCAGCTAGAATCAGATACTTTTTAAGTATTTATAATTATTTAATATTAAAGGAAGCTCTGAGGATGTTTATGGAACACCTAAGGTAACCAACTTTTCTAAGTAAAAAAGAATACGAAATGAGATAGTTAATTCAAATATGAAGAGAATAAATATACATATCAGAAAAAATATAAGGAAAATTGGTATAGTATGTAAAAAGGAATATAGCTAAAATAGTGGTAAGGCAGGCTAAAAGCAACTCATGGGGAAAAAATGATATAAAATTAGAGGATACTTGTTTGTAAATTTCAGAATAAAAGAGAATGTTTTAATAAATAAAAGCAGTGAAAAGAAGAAAGATTAGGAATAGAAGAGGAAGTGAGGACTGGAATTTAGAGGAACTGGAAGAATGATTCCAGTATTATAAAACTGTTTTCAGTTAAGCAGGAGATGTAGACATATCTGAGTAGAAGTGGGGCAGAAGAGATGCCAATAGATATGATTGATTTAGGTTTTGCACTGGGAGTGGAATTAACAGAAATTTCTGGACATAGCACCAGAGCTTTTGAAATATACTAGCAGAACAACCCCGCCAATGACTCTTAAAAATAATAAATGTAGCCTGGAGAAACTAAAAAATACCTGAGTATTTGCAAAAGAATGTAATAATTCACGTTTATAAAAAATGGCTGTAAACCGAAATACGGCATTACAGAGCAATGCATTTATACATTGCATCCCTTATAATTTATTAAAAAAACAAAAGAAATTGAAGGAATAGGTCGAAGAAATATTAGAAGAAGAGCAGAGTGCTTTTGAACATAGTTAACATACACAAGATCATGTTTATGTAATGAGGCAACATACTGACTGACGTACGATTGAGTACAGGGAAAATATTTTTACTCCTTTTTTGAATCTTTAGGCAGTCTTTCATACGGTCCCAAGGATGGGGATATGGAAAGCTTTGAAAGAGTTGCATATAGATAGAAAATGAAGAAATGTTATTAGAGCGAGAATAAGTAACAGTGTGCACACAGGTTTTAGCACATGCATACGATACAGTGCTACTTACTAGCAGAAAATCAGAGTACTGTGTAATAGAATGGGCTAGCACATGCATACGATACAGTGCTACTTACTAGCAGAAAATCAGAGTACTGTAATAGAATGAGCTAGCACCCTAGAAGAAAGAGGAATATGCATTAACGTTAAAAAGAGTAAGATGGTACAAGATAATGGCAACGAATGGAAGTTGGACATATCTAGGAATGTTTTTAACAAATAACGGAAAAATAAATCAATAAATTAATAACAGAGTCACGAAAGGTACAAATTAATAATTATAGCACAATAGTGGGGGGAAAAGAAATTGATCAAAAAGCAAACGTTCCTGTTTTTAAAGCAATATAGCAGCTGTGGTATATGGATGTGAGATTTGAACTTTCCTATGGAAACATGTCAGTAGGACGGTACCCCAGTGAAACACATAAAGAAAAGTATTACTATATACCAGGAGGGATCAAATTAAATATAGTGACCTTATAGAAAGGAATCAATTGAGATGTTTCGGACACTTGGCAAGAAAACAGAACAGAATATTAAGGGCGATTTATGAAGTAAGGCCAGAGAGTGGAAGATGTGTTGGAAGACCAAATTAAAATTGAAACGTTGGGAAGTATTGCAGTCAGTCATGGAAATATTTTGAGCAAATTAAGAGGGATGGCGTTGTATAGAGACCAGTATAAGAAATGCTGAAGGTACCCGACGCCTAGAGGCATAAGGGGAAGTGAACGAAGAAGAGGTTATACTTATTTCCATGATAAGGGGTATTTAGTGTACCTTCTGTTAATGACATACAATTCTTTTCAGGCGTCAACAAACAGTGTATATTCACAGTGTGTTTTCTCAGCAAATAAAGATTGATACTGACAAAGAAATGAGAACAATGTTAAAACTAGTTTCATAATAATATTTTCACCAATTAAAAAAAAGGGAAAAATAAAGAATTTCTTGGTATATATACAGAACATTTCGAAAGTATGTACAACAAGCTTCTGAAATGATAAAAGGGGTCTTAGGGGGTACCACTTTCGTAGTTAGAGTACTCATAACAACTACGCGTTCTGCATTACAAGTTATATTTAACTATGCTCTTTTAGAAGCTATATATGATTGCCGCATGCCAGCAAATTGGTCGGTACTCCCATTACGAGTTCTTCTTATTGCGCTTGACACTGAAGCTAACAGGTATACACATGTTCATGCTTTGCGAGAACATGATCCGATTCAAAGTGTAAATTATACATTCGTTTCTGAATAGGTTCAGATAGATGAAATTGATTCGCAGCTCCTTTTCCTAACAGACAAATGCCGGTACTGATCTTCAGATTTGCCTGAAACTCCTCTTTAAGACCACAAAACTGGCGTCTGGCATGCGATAAGTGTAAAAGAATAATGTTATTTAATGAGACAATACATTTGGGTCGGTATCAAGCAGTGATTTTAACGCCATTTCTTTAGTAGTTGACAGAAAAATTTAAGAATCATTAAATACACAAAGTGAGGTGTTCGATGATAAGAGAATTAATGCTGGTTTGTGGCCCTTGTAATTTCCCGATTTAACCAATTGTGGTTTTTATTTACGGGGCAGTATGAAAGACGATGTTTTTGTGGGAATGCCACACGTTAGATTGAACTTGAAATAAGCAGAACTTCAGTCGACGAACTTAGACGAATGACACAGATTCTAGCGATATGGACTTTGTTTACGAGCAGAAGAAAGGCATTCTCTACATCTATTCAAGGTAAGGCTCATAATCGTTTGTGCTTCCGACGTTGTAGGGCTGAAGCCTGGAGCCAACTTTCGTTCTATGGCCACCATATATATTAATGTCCATATGCTCTGTGGAAATATCAGCAAGTTCCGCCGAAAACATTTTAAATACTAATAAATTCAGAGTGGAAACACAGTTGACAATAAAAATAAGGTTTTTAAATGGTGAGCGCAGGACTCAGTTTACCTATGATTTTTAAAATTTTTTATTTATTTATTTAAGGACGTTCTCTAACATCTCAGGTCATCAGCGTCCCATTCAATTCAGGGAGTGAAACGTCCGACAAATTTTGCTCAGAGGCCTCTTTTTTCAGGCTTGAGGTTCTTTTTCGTGCCGTAAATGTACGATACGGGACCCACGTCTTTACTTCCCTTCTGAAGGAAGCCATGCTTAGGACTTTTACGCTCGAAAAAATCCATCGGTCCTGGCCGGGATCGAACCCTCGATCTTGGGTTTAGCAGGAAAGTACGGTAACCACTACACCACCAGGACCGACGTTTACGTTTGGTGTGGGCTGCTTAATGATAATAATAATTAAAGGAATAACATGTTTTGCTGCATTTGGTTATTTGTACATCTGCACTTCGTCCCTTTGGCCCAAATGACATAGGCAACGGCGTTTCATTCTAAAATAAGAGAAAAACAGTAAATTCCCCCATCGGAGAACTTTTATGTAATCTGGCCATCTTCAGCTACACAACTTTACACTTTTCTTTATTATTCTTAATGCTTTCGGTAAATTAATTTTCAAACAGTCACTTCATCAAATATTTTCAAACCACGCAAGTGTACAAATTAAATACTTGTGCTATGGCAGTAATGTTAAGTTTACTGCAATATGTGCATCGATAAGATGATATCTGGAACCCGGTCGAGCAACAGAGGACACCAAAAAGCTGATTAAATTCAAAGTAAGCTGTATTTCAGGATCTATCACGTAAGTCTGCATGGATAAAATATTAGAGCTGCTCACGTGAAGATGTCTTTCTCTCTTCTAGAAGGACAATGCAACTTCTGTCATATACATGAGCGTCATGTTCGACATGCATAGCGGCTTATCTGCTTGTCGATCTTAAGAAGAGTTTCTTGGATTGTATGTATTAACTTCAAATGCAGTTCTGCTCTGTTAAGCTGGAAATGCTAGGAAAAAAGACATGTAGCTTGGAGAACAGAATCCTCTGCAAAGAGATCCTGAGTATAACTCTTTCAATGCTTATTTACAATGTATAGAATTTATATTTTATTCACATTTCCTAACGGGAGCACATTGCCACACACAAGATATTAGTTTAGCATTATTGGGTGTAGGACCGGATGGTCTGGCGCGTGTAAGTAGTGTATCTACTTCCACTTTATAGGTAGGTTTAAAGTAGTGAGATATCAACCTCCACGAGAGAGGGTCATTACGAAAGTTTATTATCTACTAATTAATGCCCCATGAGGGAAGCTGTAATTAGGTGTAATACAGAAAGTTTATTGTAGTTATGGGCCGCAACCTGACAAAGAGATAAGAGTCCCTTCGCATAAAGTGTTTTTATTTTTTATTTTTATTGACAGCATAAAAAGAAATTGTATTTGAAACGATAATAAAAATTACTACTCTATGTTATAAGAGATGTAAGAGATGCCCCTCAGCGGGCATTTGCGTAGGAAATTTCGTCAAACATCTAATAACACGACGGTTTGGAACACGTTTTTTTTTTATTGACTATTATAGCTTTTTAAGATGTTGGCGAACGATTTTTCTATTTGGAACACAATTAACAGGATATTTTCTTTCGACACTTTCCCGGAAGAATTCGTTTTCGATGTGTATCGCATTGAAACCCATTCTTCAAGACTATATTTGTGTAGAGGCATAACTAACGAAAAACAATTAGCACACAATTTACACACAATGAAGCACCCAGTAACACACGAAAGCACTACCACTCGCTGACAAAACCTCCCTCATACAACAACAAGATGCTACGTGCATATGCATTATAGGCCTGGACAATTGATTTCTCGCAGTACAAAGCCGCGTTTTGCTGGCCTGTAACTCATATAACTTTGCTGTATATAGATCACGCTGTAAAAATTAATCCTTATCTCCAAATGTTGAGTCTGCAGGAATGAAAATATTCGGCAGGTTTCTTTCGGTACACTGTCGAAGATGACTCACTGGACTAACTTTCGAGCTATAAATTTCTTCAATTTCATAGAGGCATTGAATCCAATATCACGAAATTTTGATAGACACTTTTTAGGAGTCTGCTCCTTTCCTTACCACGGCTGGAAAATTGTATCATAAATGTTAAAGGAATAATGAACATTTTTGAAGAGAATCTTGATACATCTGAAAACACTGATGCCTAAAGAAAAACAGTTAAAAAAGCTTAAAATCTATTCACTTATGATTAGGAACCGGATGTTTATGTCATACCATCCCTTTCTTTCTCTCTCTCTCTCTCTCTCTCTCTGTCTTTTTTACTCCCTTTTCGTTATTTCCATTGTAAATTTAAATAAGTATGATTTCACCTAATCTGATTAAAATATGTTTCTTTCATTGATCGTATAAAGTCATGTATTTTTTAGTATTTTGATGTGATTTTCTACTGCAGTACTCTGTGATAGTCCATAATGCTGTAATATTTCTTTCACTGCGTATGGCGGTATCTTTTGATTGATTAAATGCCTTCAGTTTTAATAATAAATATGAAGATTTTAATGTGTAATATTTTTAAATTATTCAGCAATGTTTTAAATTAAACAAGGACAAGAATTTGAGAATGTTTCAGAATTTTTTTTTTAAATTATACCAGTGTCATATTTTTACAGTTTTTAGGTCGTAAATGCTTGCATATTTTAACAACTTTAGGTCATGACACCCAGGTCTTATTTATGATAGAAAGGTCTTTAAATATAAACTGGTGGTAGTGAAAACGATCATTCGCCACACATGATCCTCTGGGTCCCTCTTTCACTCGTTGGCTATCAAAAAGCGTTTCTTGTTGACATGTACCAATTTCTGCTGGAAACATTCATGGAGATAACAAAAAACCTTAACAACTTTATAGGAGACAAAACATGAGTTTAACATCATTATCGATGTCTTAACAGCAATCGCGATTATGGTGATTAAAAAATGAAGCAACATCAGCAAAAATAATACTGGCCGAGGTATTGACAACGAATTATAAATATGTAGGTCGCTTAGCAACCTCCTCACTAGAAAATGCCATCTCTGCAGAACGTAATTAATACATTTCTTGCAGAAGCCTTCAATAGAAGGAATAGAACCGGAGAACATGGTTGGGATATCTCGTGTTACACCACGAAAACGCTTATGCTCATACTGCTGCAAAAACAGTGAACGTTAAGCGAATATAGCACAAAAATGTTACCACATGCACCCTATTCTCCAGACTTAGCCCCTTGTGATTTGATCGTTGCGTGTTCCCAAAATAAAAGAAAACTGTGCGGGTTCCAAAATTTTCCGATGGTGAAACTACTGTAGCGTATGCACAAGGGGGGGGGGTGTTTTGTACAACAAGTAAATATTTTAACTTTTTGGCATTCCTCTCAAATAGTCAATTAATAATACTTTAATCTGCATTGCCATACGTTTCCTCTAAAAAAGAATTATCTCGCACTATGATCAATGAATGCATAAAAAATACTTTCCATATTTTTCAAGAGCAGTCTTGTTTTGAATGCTCGCGAATATATTAGTTATGCTTTCTACTAAAGCAGTATAATTACGAAGCAGGGAAGTACAGATCTCATATAAACAACCCGCAAGCATTGTATGGAAATTCATTCACATAACTCAGAATAGTGGTGATTCATAGCCACTCCTATTAGAAATGTTCTCAACAACTTGTACGGTCACAGAGAAAGGAAAAGACAAAGAATGACTTTGAGCATAGAAAATGATTAACAATTGAAAATTTAATACTCAAAGTTCATGGAATTACTCTAATGTCGAAAATATTCTAAGCCTGATGAAATATTTTCCCTGTTGGGAAACTATGGTACGGCTTAGGATATTACACCTGACCTTACCCAAATGTTTTGCTCATACTGAAGTCAGATGCCATATATACTATAATTCACGACATGATAGAGTATATTTAATTAAAACAAGATTTAATGTTGAAATTAATTTTTATTTATTCAAAAAACAGCAGGCTTTGTGATATAAAGCGATCGTACTTCTTACTTATTTATATTCAAAATATGTGGAAATAAAGTATATTAACACTTAAAATATTAAAAAGTTCATTTAATTAATATGAGGAATATTGAGAATTATCTCTGATGAAATTTCCATTATAAAGACAAACTTCTACAAATGATTGCAATGTACTATGATATGTTTGTTCTTTCTATTTCACTTAGAATTTCATTGCTAAATAAAATAAGCAACAATTTGCTCTCCACACATAAATGGTTTATCGAAATTTCTAAACCAAATATTTATGTTCTTATTTTTCCATTTGCCTTTGTTGTAAATGTCAGAAGTGCAGAAGTTCTACTGAATTGTCTTTCTTACTAAAGGGGAGATACGTCTCTTTATCTTTGTGCTATTTGCCTTCTGAGTAAATTTTTTTACTATCACTATTGAATTCTAAAATGCATATTTTTTCTGACAACAAACCTTCAAATTTTTATGATCCTTATAACAGTAGTGCCAATTTCTTGCACGCATTTGTCTCTACCAGTAAACGTAATGGTAATTTTTTTCGGAATAAATAATGTGGATATGAGTAATTTTGCTTTTATCATCAGGAATAGCCTTATGTTACAATCTCTTGCTTAAATAGCTAAGATTGAATTGGTTTCGATTGATGGGGACGAAGTCTTGCTCAAGGGCTGGCCGTATGTGCTATACCCCCAGTGGGCACATCTCCCGGAGAAAGGGATCCGACGAGGGAGGTAAGGGGCGGCTAGAATCCAGGGGCGATGAGGTACAGATGTAAACGTGGTCCCTAACAATGTCTCCAGATAGGACATCCCGACATCGGCGAGTCCCCTTCTAAGGAGTTCGAGTCCCTCGAAAGGGCCGCTTCCATACCAAACGCCGAAGAGAAACTTTCACAAAGCGCAAGCCACCGTCAAACCACACACAGCACCTGCCCATCTCGCCTGTCACTTTAGATTCTGTAACAGAATCAACGGAATGAAACGGGAGAGCGGAAGATTCATGAAAAGTAAAGATCCATCCCAGCATTTGCTTAAGTGACCAGGGGAAACCGAAGGGATTTTAACCCGGGACAAACCGAATGCGAGTTTCAAGCATTACCGCTTGAGCCACCCTGCTCGGTAAAGTGTAAGATGCAAAAACATTAAAATGTTAAGTTACATAGTAATAGTTATATGCTATAGTCTACCTAAACTTAAGAAAATACATGTTACCGTTAACGCACTAATTAAAATATTATATATAATAACCCCTTGATCAATATCAATTTATAATTCAAAGTACCTATGATAAGATTTTAAAGGCTACAAAATGGTAGTTGATCTTGTTACCTCGAGCAAAGATAATCATCAGAAAATCTGCATTTGAGTAGTAGTTAAATAAGGAATGAATTTTTCAATTTCTTCTAAAATAGAAATAGAGAAAAAAGAAACAGAGAAATACTTAGGGCCATTTGTACAAAAGTTGCTAACTGAAAATTACATTTAGCTGTAATTTAAAAGGTAAATCCAGGTTATCAGCATTTCTGTTGCATAAAAATAACCCCAGACACTATGTATCCTCGAGTTTGCAATAACCGTCAAATTTATGGCAACATCGCGAAATAATAGGGAAATTCGTGTTTAGAGCCAGTTGATGTTCAACTGGTCAACTTGAGGAAAAAAAAAAAAAAAAAAAAAGAATTATTCAGTATTCCCTCTTCCTTTTTTTTTTTTTTTTTTTTTCTGCTTTATATGTCTTCAAACATGGATAAGGAAAAGTCAAAGCGAATACGAGCGGCAAATTTTAGCAAACGTGAGAAGGATATTGTTCTGGTGATAACATGAAGAAAAAAAAAAAGATTCCATCTCAAATAAGGATGAAGAACGTACGCGAGGAAATTGCCACAGAGTATAATTAGTCGATTCTGAAAATTTCTGCATTATAACTTCCAGGCGACGTAATGAGTATGTGCATGCAGGATCTAAAACTCCAGGAAAATTACGAATGTTAAAGGAGTCTAGCATCAATTTCTTTACATCGCCCTCTACGGTTGGCATGTTAATGAACGGAAGTCTCAGAGTTGCTGTTGCTCTAGTAACGTTATGGATAGTTCTGCTGGCAGTTCCTTTCTCCACTTTGAATATACCTCCAATGACTATTTGGAAGCTCTCTTCGGTGTTCATGATACTTTATGATTCTATGCGATTCTATGCATTTATTTGAGTTATGGGCCGGCAGAGTGTAGGTCTATAATGCATATGAAGGTAGCAGCTTGCTGTTTACTAGAGAGAAACTTTATCAGCTTTGAGAGGATTTGTTACTTGGTGCTTTCATTGTGTGTAAATTGATGGTCCTGCCTTATTTATTTCACTAAATAAATATAGCATTGAAAAATGGGTTTTTATGTGCGATAAATGTGTGAAAATGGATTACTGCAAAAAAAAAAAAAAAAAAAAAAAAAAAAACTGGCAATCGTGTTCCAGGTAGAAAACTGTCCTCCAACTTGCTAAAAGTTATGAGAGCCAGCATCTCTCAATGGCAAGAAAAAAATTGTTCTCAGCTGCCGTGTTCTTACGGAAGAAGCGTTCAATTAAATATAGAAATTTCCTATACAATTGCGGGCAATGTATTAGTTCTGAAGGGCATCATTTTCAACATCTCCTAAACACAGGTTAGTGCTTATTATTAAATACAATGTAATTACGTCTTAAGTAAAAATATAAATACTAAAATAAAGAGAGTATCTTTAAGCTCGGCGACTCTATCGCGGCGGCTGCAGTAGGCACTAAGCAGCAGCAATCAGGCTTACGAAATTAAATCTTCTAGAGGAGGCTGTAAATAATCTCTACGTTTCTGAAATAATGCAACAAAATTACTTGTAAAGAGCAGTGGGGTAAAATTGTATCAACTGCATTAACAAACACACTATTGTGTTATTTACATATATCTCGTTCAAGCTCTTTCTTTGCGATAGGATATGTGTAATTTATTTTATTATATCTTGCACTTTTGCATTTAGCATAACATTTTACACATTACAATGTTTCTTTACTGCACAGCTATGAGTCCAAGATTATCTCGAATTTAAGCAGACAGCTGAAATTGGGCTGAAAATCGCCTGGCAATCGGAGTGATTCAAGCAATTTTTGTAACTCCAGTCGTAGAGTGAGTGTGGTAACATTTGATAAAAGATCTCCTCCAGTTACGTGTACATCACATCATGAAGAGACCCATTATAAACCATGTATTTCATCGCATCTTAAAGTTTTATTCAGACTTGTAAAATTCAACAAACGCCACTAGATAAGCTTTATGTAGAGAAGTGTTTTAAGATGCATTTGCCTGTCTCGGATAAGAATCTTTGCCATATACACACTTGCGGTTGTTGACACTAGGTGCACCAACACATCACTGCTCTTGTAACAAATTGATCTCTCTGAAGGACTTCGCCGAGGTGACGCCAGAGATGGAAGGTTAAACGATGCCCGGAGGATAAGGAAAGAATAGCACCGGGTCGATCTCCTCTCACGGACTAGAGTTTTGATTTTTAAATTGTTTAAGAAAAAGCTAAGTCAACGCCATTTATTTCCATTGATTCGGCATCATTGATATTCCGAATTTAATATACGAATGCCTTTAGGCGGTAAACGCACTCTGATTATCATACAGCATTTACTTCAAGATTTGATGCCAGATTAGACACGTTTCAAAGTCTTGCATCTTTATGTGCAAGCCCATGTTTTAGAATAATGTTTAGTAATCTATCAAAGTTGGAACTTCGCCTGTCTTATGTCAAAAAATTTTGTGCATATGTAATTTAAATTACATATTGTTACTTTGATAAAAACATCACAATTATTGTTGCAAATATTTGGACGCTAACCGGGAAATCTATATAATATTGATCAAGAAAACTTAGAAATAAAATCACAACAAATATCACTATTTTGGGTATACCGTGTACGCAGCATACACAACTAAGTAATAAATTCCCGCCAGAGACATTTTCTAGGCTATAAATTCTAAATGTACATGTATGCTCTATGAAGGTTTATTGGAAAAGGGCGAACCACCAGAGACTAAAAATTAAGTTTGGTTGATCGGAGATTGAACTGCATGAACTCCTGAGCAGTAAACTAGTACAGCCGAAACATGACGTCACAAGAAGAAGAAGAAGAAGAAGCATAAAACAAATACAAAACATGCACGCAGCGTTTTAATATAGCTTAGGGAAAGAACTTCATCAATCTTTGCATTGGCGAACTTAAAATTTCCCAGAGTAAAAATCGACAGCAGTCAGCGAAGAAAAGAAATTTATCGTCTCTGGTACAAGTTTTTCATCACAAAATTCTGATGAAAAAGTTGTCCCTCTTCATAGTTACCGCACTCAAGTTAGCTGGAAAGAAATTCAAGGAGCTGTGAAGGAAGTGACATATGGCTACCAAAGTTCTTGATTCCGACTTTCTAAGAGATCATTACACTTGGGTTGATTTATATTGCGAAGGAAATTGGCATAACGAGTAGCAAGCAAATTCTGTGCTTCCAATTCCAATTCCAATTGTTCCAAATGGATTCATCATCGTTTCGACTGCTTCATCTTTCAGTAGCTTTCCTAAGTCTATGAAGTTTCTTCAATTAGTGCGGAGGTATTCTTCTGATGCTTCACAAATGCCCTCATAAAACAAAGTCTGATGTTAATTTGAGAAAGTATAACATTGCAATAATTTTGTCGGCCATTCCTCTTCATGAATTGTTTGCAGTGTCGCGGCTATCTCACGTTCCACCTGCTCTCAAACTGAGTTTGGAACAGTCCACAAGCAGATGTCATTCTTCGGGCTTATAGGTGAATCTTAAATTTATGTGAAAGTTGGACAACCATTAAAGAACAGTACTGAATATTTCGTTGTTAAAATAGTTTTAAAATACTTTGCAACATATAATGACCATTTGGTGGAAGACGCTAACATGTTGTAGGACCTCAGACTATTTTGGAGAGAATTTCAAGTCGCGTAATAAATTATAGATCGACTGAAAAAATTTGTATGGGTAGTCGCATAGTTTTTCTTATTATGAGATAATCTCAATTGCGTTACTATGAGAATTGGAAGTTCCTTATTATGTTAAACTGACTTCAGCGCTGACAGCAGGCTATAGGTAAAATATAAATCCGTAGTAAGGCTTAAGTCTCGTGCCGTATCTTTGGTACAGCACAGAGTATGGAACGCGTTTCCATTCGGCCAACCTCAGTATAACATAAATCTGACAACAAACAAGGGAAACTCACCCCTTCCAGACCTAACATGTCTTCACACGTACGCAACGACTTCGGCTGTATGCTAATAATCACCGAAATTGTTGTTAACGCACACCGCTGTACTTTTTCCAAAAGCAGTACTACAAGTCATTACAATTGTTCATTTTATACCGAATAACACGTCACACGTGTCCCGCAAAAGTCACGTCATAGAAAACTACTAGTGGCTAACGAAAATAGTCTGTGCACGTTTGTAAACACACATGTTAACTTAGCGGATACAAAATGTTATCTCTCTGTAAGCAAGTCATTGCTCTCAGCTAAGTATTTTCTATAGAGCGATCGACTTGATTAAAGAAATATTTCTGATCACCGACAACGAAAAGAAAATCTAGTGACAAAAAATATCCACCAGGAAAGTTTATTTGTGGTTGCATCATGCAAAACAGTATGTTCCTTCTATTTACATCAATCTATTTTAAAATAGTCACGATGACTCAGTGGATAAACTAGCCAAGGTTTCTATCTAGAAGTTGTTGCATTCGTGGTTACTTTCTTGGAAGGCATTAAGACTGTTTCAGTGTACGTAACTGAAAGACACTAGAAACTCATGAAGGTAGCTGCTACACATTCCTCTACCTAGGTCGGTCGTTTAATATTCTCCCTCAAATAAGAACATTCTCAGTTTAACATTTTGTAGCGGAGTACTGAGTAATGGAATTCACTGACACCAAGTTTGGGCAACTTTCTCTTGTATTGAAGGTTTTCGATATAGACTGAAGAGGAAACTCTTAGATCATAAATGGGTTTCCATCAATGACAAGAAACAGCCAACACATATAACGCAGCGCTTTTCCCCCACTTATGCGTTCAAATTTAGGTACATGGATATAACGTAGACTGTGGCGAATGTGCAAGACAGTTCCTTTGCTAAGACATACAATAAGGATAAAAACTAAAGAGAGGTACAGAATAACATTTAGAAACCGAAAATGAGAAATAAATAATTTTAGAAGAAAAGAAGGGGGAAAAAAAGCGTTGTTAGCTAATGTATCCAGTAGGTATATACTTTTTATTTAACTATTTCTTTATGAAAGCAAAACGAAAGAGAAAATAGTAGTTCGTTACACCTCTTATGGGAAATATATGCCATAAAGTGCGGAGAATTGTTTTATGTATGGAACTTTCAATAGCTGCAGCTCACAATTGTACACTATTCATGTGTCTGATGAGACAAGTGTGGTACCAGCACATTTTATCTGCTACTAAACAAATCAAGAGAAACATACAGATAATTGTTTGAAAACTAAAGCATAACATGCCACACTGCAAACCACCTGAGGTGGCAATGGAGTTCCAAATCGCTGCCATATTTATTTTGACAGAAATATTTGAAGAAATGCAAGTATCGTGTGAAAATTTTAAAAATAATGAATTTATTTGGAGAAAAAGACATGAAAAAGGACCAACAAGAGGAACAAGGAAGCACATAACATTTAAAAATGTTCGCAGCGTTGAATATTCTCCTTTTGAATACGCAGAATGAGTGGCTTTATATTCAGAAAAACACTCCATAGAATGAAAAATTCGTAACAGTTCTTCAATTATTTCTTTCATCAGTAGTTACAAAGTCCTCTAATACCAGTGAAGAAGTGGAACTGTAATGGAAAATGTCATAGGTCAATAGTATGTGTCCCTTCTTAGACAATGTCGGTCCTGGTGGTGTAGTGGTTACCATACTTGCCTCCTATACCCAAAACGCGGGTTCGAACCCGGCCAGGACCGATGGATTTTTTCGGGCGTAAAAATCCTAAGTATGGCTTCCTTCGGAAGGGAAGTAAAGCCGTGGGTCCCGTGTCGTACATTTGCGGCACGAAAAAGAACCTCAAGCCTGAAAGAGAGGCCTCTGAGCAAAATTTGTCGGCCGTTTCACGCCCTGAGTTGAATGGGACGCTGATGACCTGAGCTGTTAAAGAGCGTCCTTAAATAAATCAATCAATCAATCTTCTTAGACAATCCTCATTTCAGGTTGCTGCATTATATTCAGGGGCAGGTAGTACTGCAACATGGGTGTTTACATTACCGACATGGGTAGCTGCATTACCGACATGTTGTAGATTTTACCGACCTTCAGAATTATGCACTTCCCGCCACAATAATTGGCTATGTGGGGACGTTTTTATTTATTATACAAATGGCAATGGTGGTGGAGTGGATTAATGAACTTTCCGTGTTTTTTCACGGGGTGGATTTCATGTTCCTGACTTAAAAGGTTTTTCAGCGTAGCATTATTTCGGAATTGCAGTTTCAAAAGCATTATTTATCCTTATAGCAAGTAGAGGTTAAGAAGACTTTCAAAGATCTGGTGGGGCGGAAATTTGTTGACCTTAGGGGTTTTATTTTATTTAGTGTCGACCTTCAAAGACCGGGGTTTTATTTTTATTGATTAAACACATTTTTGGGGCGTGACACCATTTTTATTGAATGTGGAGCATGTTGTTGTTGTTGTTGTTGTTTTTTTAAATTTTCCTTATTTAAGTTGTACGCGTCGCAAAAATATGCAAAAATATTGAAAGTATGCAAAAATAATGTAATTATGCAAAAAATGCTGTATTTATGACAAAATATTTTCATTATTCAAAAAATGGTGCAATTATGCAAAAAAAAAAAAAAAAAAAGCAATTAAGCTAAAAATATTGCTAAACAAAAAAGTGCAATTCTGCACAGGATTTTGGTATTTTCTGATTTTACTTATTTAAGGACGCTCTTTAACATATCTGGTAATCAGCATCCCATTCAATTCAGGGGATCAAATGGTCGACAAATTTTGCTCAGAGGCCTTTCCTTTGAGACTTGGGTTCTTTACCATGTCGTAAATCTATGGCATGGGACCCACGACTTTACTTCCCTTTCGAAGGAAGCCAAACTTGCCGCAAATTTTGTTAAAATGCAAAATCATTGATAAAATGCATAAACATTGATAAAATTCAAAAATATTGTTTCCTAAAATATGAAAACAAAATTGTTGCGATGCGTAAAGTAATTTAGGTCTCCGCTGTGTACATGTAGCAATGCTAATTTTCAGAAAAAATATATAATAGCATACTATAGGCCAGCTGCAACGAAGAATGTTTCTAGCTCTGCCTGCATTAACTTACTGAGTGTTGGTGAACGTTTCGGTGGTATATATTTTGCACCTTAATCAGGTTTCCACCTGTTTATGCCCCACAAGGATTGTACCGTCTGAAATTCTTCTACCCATTTAACGGTCAGATATTTTTTTACCTGTTATTGCTTCCCCCGTTCGTCAGCCTGATATTGTTTTCCCTCCACGGCATAAAAAAAAGCAATTCTATATTTTGGGAATCCTAAGGTTTTTTTCTGGCGGTGTTTAGGGTGAGATATTTTTTTAGTGCTGTTACTTTCCCTTGGATCAGTCTATTAATACTCCACCCCAGGGTGTGAAAAAAGTATATTAAAAGGATTTCTATATTGTGCGAAATCTCTTCTAAATGGTTTTTTCTGTCCGCGTTTAGAGCCACGTATTTCTCGGACGAGATGATGTGGAAAACAAATGTCATTGGCTGAAAAAAAGTGAAGGAATGTATTACGCATACGCAGTGGTGACTGAGAACGTGAAACCCAACATCTTTGAGATGGTACTTAGCATTAATCTTTGCTAATACTGCCTGGTGTGCAAGCTTGGTGGTTAGCGACAGTCTCACAGCTTTCAAAACCAGTCTAACAGACTGAAAATTGTAGCTTTTAAGAATTGTAGCTTTTACGTCCTTATATCCGAAATAACATGAACTTTGGGCGAAGAAGGTGAGAATTTAATGGTGACGCTCACTTTGTTCAAGAGCAAATTTTCAAGATTAAATAGTACATTCGAAAGATTTCCCATTAGGTGTAAAACCGCCACGGGTGGCCGATGTCGTTAAGGCTTGGACTCGTGAGCGGGAGGTCTAGGATTCAAATCCCAACAGGACTGTCCTCCCCGACTGAGGTTTTTTTCAGGTTTTCCTCAGTCCTCATAAATGGCAAATGCCGGAGAGGTACCCTAAACTTAGGCCTGGAACGTTTCCCTTCTTAAAAAATCCTTTCTCAATATATCATTTTATTTCATCGCCTGTGGTGCCTCAGTAGCAAAAACGGCCGTTAAACACCATTAAAAAAAGTAGGTGTATACTTTCCTTCCTTTGGTATAGTCATTACGCCACGTAATTCCTTCATTTGCTGAATATGCGTACATCATTCCTCCCTTGTCTTTTTACAGAGCGAGGACACTAGTCTGCTGTTCATGACAACTTCCGAATAATTCAGCAGCGTTTCAATGTATGTTCCATAGGGGTAGTATGGCTGAGACATGGAAACGGTGATATTGTTGAATGATAGATACTTTTAGCTATTGAAACAATGAGTTTAGAGTATTGTTTACAAAGATAATCTGTTTGTCAATTTTCAAGTCATTACATCCGTCATCGACTATTCGCACGAACAGCTCTACCACTACATACGTCTTGTCAAGTAATCGTCTGCATTGCCGGAGTAATGAAATGTGATGGAGATATTTTTCATAAGTGTATTTTAAGGATTTAGTGAAACGTAACGGCACTCTTCCACGTTCATTTGAACGGGCCAGTTTTTGAAGTTGTCTAGTTCCGAAATCATGTCACCATCGACGCGTCATAATATTTGTTAGCCATTATGAAAACACGTCTTGCACCTTTCGTCTGCGGCGTTTAGTCTTGGACCAGTTGTTCTCTTTTCCTTTCGGGAACTTAATAGGTGCTTATTTCCAGTATTTATCATAGAGTTTATCTGTATGTCCGCTTTCCTCTCTAAACTAGATCCCGCCTCTTCACTCTAGTCTTTAACGACTCCTTTGGGTAAATTCCCGAACTTGCAACGTCGGCAATCACATTGGTGTGCATTTTTAATGCCCCTTTTCCAACTGATTCCTCGCCACTCTTAAAAAACGGCAGCACAGTTCTGAAAAGTCTACCAAGAGCAGAGAACAAGCCGCTACCTTTTAGATAACGTTAGCCCATGTACAAAAGAAATATCGATGGTCTAATGCTCCTCCAGCCTGATTTAAGTAATATCTGGTGACAGTATCCAGTTCCATTATGCCTGTTTCAGACGAAACGTTAGAACTATGGTAGAGGAAAGTCCGTCTAGAAATGGGAAGAAATCGCCGTATGCGTTCCTTAAATCTATGTTCACAATTTTAAAATGTACCCAGTTAAGGGGAGTGAAAAACGTTTCAATAGTCATGCAGGTATTCTCACATTTTCCCACTCTACAATTTCAATGGCTTGCATAGACGTGTTGCTCACCACTTATGATACTATCACATTGCAGTAAATGAACATTTCGTAATGGAAGTCTACGTACGATTTCGGATGTTTACCAATTTCCTGATTATCTACATCGGTATAGGGTTTGGATCTCATCATCTTGGTCAGTATTGGCGATACATCCAAAATAGGATTTATAGTATCAGGCTTAGAAGGATTTATAGTGTCAGTCTTTATCATTGTAGGAGAATTTCTAATATCAGGCTGGGAGGATTTATAGTGTCAGGCTTAGGAGGAATTCTAGTGTCAGGCTTGGTAGGAATTCTTTTGTCAAGCTTAGGAGGAATTCTGGTGCGTTTAGTTATCGTAGGAAGATCATTAAACTTGGACTTAAACGTTTGGTTCATAACTTCTTGTATTTTAATTTCTGTTTTCCGTATACTTTTTCTCAATCAGGAGGGGTCAACATTTTATACATAATCGACAGATTGCTCTCGGGAATATGGATATACTGTGTGCCTTTGGTGTTAATGCTGGCAGTATTTATTTCTATCGTTATAAAGAAAATAGTTTTTGACTTTTAACTACTGTCGCGCTATTCAAAGACCTTTCAGCTCCCTGATTGTAAAGGTTATTATCTTTACCTGTTTGTAACCTGTTTAATACCACGGAAAATTAAAATATGTTGGTCCATTGTCTGGTCAGAAATATTACTGTCCTGATGGCATGAATGTAGATGTCCGCAAGACTTTTGAAAAGTGGCATAATGAAACGGTGTCCAAACTTAAGTTACGATGGTGTCCTGAAATTATATCTTCAACATGAAAAAAAAGAAGAAGAAATGGTTAGGTTACTGCAAACCTGAGGAATTTCTCATGTGTTCTTCTGACCAGACAATGGACCAACATATTTTAATTTCCCGTGGTATTAAACAGGTAAAGATAATAACCTTTACAATCAGGGAGCTGAAAGGTCTTTGAATAGCGCGACAGTAGCATAGGTATGAAATTCAGTGGGTGTAGAAATGTCACACTCTTATACTTCATTCTGTAAATTTTGTCACCATTCATGATGTGCTCTGGGGTTCAATTTAGACTATCCACAATGTCTTTTAACAGGGATTGCCCATTATGGAACTTCAAGTAGTGTGCTATGACAACACGCGTGGCGGGATTCGAACCGGAAATGTGTGATATGAATAAACAATTGTTTCAAAGTCATTGTAAAATACACTTTTTAACACCACACTGCGTACAATAAGTGATCTTGTGAGGCTTGTCAATGCACAAGCTGCAGGCTTGATACAGCAAACACAAGTTAGGTTTATTTTCAAATACGTCCGGTCTAGCGGCGTAAGGAGTGTTCTGAATATATCGAATTTATGAACATGAAATTCTTCCGCAAAATCGTCGAATTGTATGGGCGAATGTAGCACTCATGCTTAGCATCCACGTGGATCTTACAAGTATTACAAAAAATTTACCCTCACTGGCGAGGGGTTTTTCTAACTCATATTCATTAATTTTCTGCACAAAGGGCAGTCTTTTTCTACTTTACACACCGATACGAACTTAGGATAATAATTCCCCTTAATCAAATGGTTATTAAAGTAGGTCGCTCATTGAACTCGCGCTGGCACGCGTCACATCTGGGATACCTAAAAATGACGGTGGGAACTCCTGACGACACTTCATGCGATTTATTTCGCACCGGTATGCTTTTTTTTTATTTAGTGAAGAAAATTGCAATGTCGGCAACAACATTTACACTTGAAGGTATAGTGCAGGTTCACAGTAGCATTAAATTGTCCGTCGAGTAATATTACATCGATATTATATAGGGGTAATTTTATGTTTTATAGAGCACATTTCATCCGCTTGTCACCAAAAATAGTGATCAAATATTCCTTTAGTACCACTCAAATTATCTCACGCGTCGAGAGTAAACGGATCATCCAATTTACACATTTTCTCCCACGGCTCTACATCCCCTTCGCGTTTGCGGATTTTGCCGTTGTGCTATGTATTTAAGGCTTACATCCCGGTCAATTTTGGATTTACACACCGCGATAGTTCTAGTTAAACAAGGATTATCATTGTTCTTGATTTCTGTAATTCCTCTGTTTTTACTACAGTCGTTGTTGCGGTAGTTGTAACAGGAGCCAAATACCTTCTTTGTCCAAATACACGAAATTTTGAGTGACGCTCCAAACAGAAATTTCCTATTGCTCTGTATTACTTCTCCATTGATTTTAACATGACCTCGGGAATCACATAATCGAACATACGCACGCTCATAATAAATGGTCTAGAAGGATTTTTGTTATCATGAATTGTGATTCCTACGTATTCTGGTTGATTGATTAGCGAATTCTCTTTAGCATATGATGAATGTTTATTAAAACCTTAGAAACCCATTGGTTAGTATCTGTATCTTTGGACATCGAACTCACTGTGATGGCGACTTCAGCTTACTCTGACAATTTTTTGTCCCTTCCTTTGTCTGTTATTGATAGTTTAGAAACTAGGTTGCAAGGCTAGGTCTATACTTACCTGTGCCATGCCTGCAGAAGAGGAGTTGTCGGCAGAAGGAGAGTTGTCGGTAGAAGGCGTGTTGACGGCAGAAGAGGAGCTGTAGGTAGAATCCGTGTTGACAGAAGCCGCGTTGTTGGGAGAAACCGTATTAATGGCAGAAGGTACGTAGTTGACAACTGTGTTGCCAACAGAAGTCATGGCGTTGGTACGGTTGCTGGTTGAAGACATATTGTTTCACTCTGATTCAAAATAAGTAATGAAGATGGTTGCACTTCAGTAGCACCAGATGCTCTGGCCAGTCGCTACGCCCGCTTTTATTCCTGAACCCCGCCCCATTTTTCAGTGACATCACGAGTACGGTTTTGATTCCTTGCCTCTCTAATTTCGGTTTCAACCAATGAGAATGATTTTTCCTACTGCGCATACCCGACCCTTCAATCAATGAGATTGATTTTCCGCCTGATGCAGTGAAAGCGTTTGGAAATACCAGTCTCAAGGTAAGGACATAAAAATGATTTTAAGAGTGGAATTCGCTACAATAATAAACCTTTTAAGAAAGAAAAAATTATTTTTAGCAGGGTTTGAGGAAACAATAAAGGTGAACAAATAGATGGCACCGAGGTTCACACAGTAGATCGCTTGGGATTCGGTTACAATGAAATAATTTTAAGTGAGGATATTCATAAAACTTTTCGCTACTGTAATACATTTTTTAAGACAGAAAAATACGGGCTGGGAAACAATAAGAGAAAAGCTTTCAGACAGATGGAGCTGAGCTTCACACAATAGTTTGCTAGGTATTCGTTTACAGCGAAAAGAAAAGGTTTTTAACACACGACATCCTTAACAAT
>CM060846.1:92237500-92425000 GCA_030762175.1 Metallyticus violacea | reverse complement strand
CACTAAACAAGTCATACCAACTTGCTTACTTCATTGTTTTGGTGCTAAAAGAACTGACTTCAGAAATACGACTGGATAATAATACTAAATAGTTAAATGGTGTATTGTAGGCTACACAAATCACAGCTGACATACAAAGCAAAAAGATATGCATTTTAATTTGCTTCCTAAAGACAGTGACTTGAGAAAACCGTGGGTATCTATGTGCTTGCAAGAAATCTGGTAGCTGTTCAACAGATAAAGCAAATGTGTTCAACGTATTTTGATGACGACGATTATGAACACATTTAAATTTGAGTTACCACAGTTAACTGCTAAAAACCTTAAATCACAAAGCAGTACTTCATTTGAAGTTACTTTATTGCATTAATGAAAACAATAAAAGCACCAGGAGTTAGAAACTGTTGAAAATAGATAAAAATAAATAGAGGAAATATTTTAGCCAATGTGGTATTATGTAAGGAAATAAGCAGTGACCCCGCAGTAGACTCTAGAGTTAATTTATAATAGCACAACCGGTGTTAAACAATGACTCATTTTTCACGGAATAAAACCTTTTTAAAAATGAATGCTATACACTGATTAAGTAAAAGAATAGACTGCCGCTGCAGTTAATACAATTATACAAATAGCAAAGCTTCACAACTGATATGTACTGCAGAAATATTAAAAAAAAAAAATTATGTATAAATAAACCGTTATCCCTTTGCCAACAATAACTGTTAACTAAGGGAAAATGTATCAATTTGTCATCAGGGGACATATCAAATGCCATAATCAAAAAAAATTCTGCAATTCTGGTATTATTAAAAAAGTAATGGAAATTTTGAACTGGAAATACTTTGAAATACATGAGTACGTTGTGAAATGTTTTGCATGGGCACGTTTTTTTATTCGAACGAAAGCATTGAGTAAGAGAATCAACATATCATGCAGGCGAAAACAATAGATTTTTAAAGAAAGAGAGGGGGAGAGAGACAGAAAGAAAAAAGTGCGTTCAAATTTTCTTGAATCCTAATTTTTTTTATCTGCACCTTTGCAGATATTCTGATGAAGTAATTTATGAAGACAACCTTACAAACACTGAAATACTGTATATTGCCTTACTAGTTTTAAGTAAATGAAATTGTGCCATAATATTAACCCAGGAACATGTTCTCTGTAAGATTTGATTCCCTAAATGTAACAAATTTGGAATGTGCACAACTCTCTGATGTTACTAAAGTGTATGACCCTTGTTCTTAAATTTAAAGTTATCGATAACATTGTATGACATTAGTTTTAAGTTGAAAGGCAATTTGTTTTCCTGTCCTGCATTTTATTGCCTTGTAGTTGATACTATCTAGAACCAAATTAAGAGTGATTACTAACGCTTTAAACATCAGTGCTGAAATATAACAATTAAACAATGCCGATTTCTTTACATTTGTGAAGGATTATATTTGCAACATATTAAAAAGCTTTTAGGGCTGCGTTGTTTACATCAAATATTGAAAAAGCGAATGTTTTTACTTAAAAGGTTTTGGCATTTTGTAATAATTGCTTTGGTAAACATGTAGCACCTACCAGCTGATCGGATCGTTCCCAGTTAGACAAAGCAGCTGTCTAAACTTTCTACGTATAATGTAAAAGTTAACGTGACTCTGAAAAGTATGAGAAAGCATGTACTGAATAAAGCATAAAAAGAAAGAAAAAGATTAACTAAATATATAATGTATCTTTGTGCTATAATTTTGATTAAAAGATAACGGTGCACGGAGAACAGGAGGCATATAGGTGCAGGTACACTTCACAATGGAGTGCTAAGGCATTACCTTCAGTTGGAACGATGTATTAACACTTTACGAAAACTACTACGCTGCTTTAGTGCGCGATACAGTTTGCTCAATTTCTACCTTGAGGTGTATTTGCCCTACTTCTAATGGTAGTGACAAGGAATTGTTCTTGTTAATAAGCTAAAGCATCATTCCATGCTAAATTTAATGAAACCCTTGTTATAGCTTGGTAAACCAGCCTCTTAGGCGGCAAGAAAGTTGGCTCAGGCGTTAGCTCTTGGAATTCGCATTCGAAAGGTCCAGGGTTATCTCTTGGGCCGATCATCCTGTCCTTGTTTCTCTGTTTTTGTTTTGTTCTTTCTTTCCTGGTTTCTCCTGCTCTCGTGCTTGAACATGGAGATGGATCTTTCCTTTCCAAAAGTTTCTGTTTCCTCATTTCATTCCGGTATTTTTGCTATAGGGTCAAGGTGCCAGGCGAGAGACCTGGTGCACTGTGACGGCGGCTTCAGATTTAGATTTAGGAAGGTTTCTGCGCCAGCATATCTGCTATGGAAGTAGCTCTGCTGTTTGGTGGGAGAAGAAGCTCCCCCGGCTTCGGAATGTGTTACGTGGACAAAATGTTAGGGACCCCGTCAAAGTACGTGCCTCTCTGCCCGTAGATCCTGGCCACCCTGTGTTTCACCGCCAGGGGTGGCCGAGGTCGTTAAGGCACGGACTCGTGAGCGGGAGGTCTGCGGTTCGAATCCCGCCAGGACCGTCCTCCCTGACTGGGGTTTTTTCCAGGTTTTCCTCAGTCTTCATAACTGGCAAATGCCGGGGAGGTACCTAAACTTAGGCCTGGAACGCTTCCTACCTTAAAAAAAAATATCCTTTCCCAATTTATCATTTCATTTCATGTATCATCAGTGTCCACCGCCTGTGGTGCCTCAGTAGTAAAAACGGGCGTTAAACACTACTCAAAAAAAAAAAAACCCTGTGTTTCCTTCACCTCATCATTTCCTCCCGCGGGCGCCTCAACTGGGAGCTTAGGCACAAACGGCCGGCCCTCGAGCTAGATTGATGTATATTGTTCTCCGTCACTAATCAATCAAATCCAAACCACATTTGTTGCCTCCAGCACCAAACAATTTATGGGCGATAATTTGACGAGGTTATTCTAAGGTAGTTCAGTAAATGAAGGCAGTTCCGCAAGAAATGTTCATAACGTTTTAAATGGAAGCTTTTAGGCACAAAAGTGTTTTGAGCCTATATTTCAGTCAAGTTGGCTGAGAAATAATTTTAGCGTCCTCCGAAAGGGCTATTAAAATAATTAAGTGTAATCATTCCTAAGGGAATGGATTAATGACATACGAGGAATGCCTCAGATTCCTCAGCCAGAACGTTTTGAAACCATTCACTCAACATGTACAGTCATAGGCAAATTAGTGTGCATTTATATTAAAAAGCATGTTACCAAGTATTATTATACTGAAATATTAACTTTAAGATTTTCTAAAGTGTTTCTTTGGAGAGATTAATGACTTGATTTTCTGCTTTTAACTATCACCAAAGGCTGTGTCATAAAGCTGTAACTAATAGCTTCAAATCCCTCCCCAATGTTCTTATAATCGATATCAATACCATATATATATATAATTTGTACAATATGTAATGAACTTATGTACATTTAGGTCATTGCATTTGTTTTCTTATACATTGAAAAGATGTTTTTATTTGTACAAGAGAACCCAAGGACCTGAATCTTTTGTATATGTCTATGTTGTATAACAAGGGTTTCCGCTAGGTCTTGAGGAATGTTAATGAGTTTCTTTTATGCGAACATGCAGAAAGATTCTTCTCTTGTTAAGCTAGAAAACTAACCGGGTAATAAAATCCTCTGATGCAATATCGTGTGAGTTGAATGACATCGATATATGGTCCCCATATCGGGACAGTGTAGGTAAACAGAGTAGTTAAAGATATAAGTTCACAGCCAATAGAAAAGTTAAGGTAGATTATTTGAATGAATATTAACCAATAGAAAACCTTGTAGGAGGACGAGAAAGTCGAAATCTATTCTAAAGTCATATTATAGAAGGTTGCTTTTAGCGTCCCGGCTGAACGACTTTATAGTTGATAAAAGATAAAGATTTCGAGGCCCCTGAGACAAAAGGACAGGGAGACAGGAACACAAACACACAAAGATAGCTATTACTGGTAGAACAACAAACATACCGAGGATAATGGGACAGGACAGCTAGCGGACAACAAGTGATAGAATAATACAGCAAGTGGTATATGACAGCGAAAGAAATACTTAACACTTATCGAGTGAATGGAGTATCCTCAACAATTAACCTTCAGACAATTAATATTGCGGAACTGAGGTGAAATAGCAGACAGTGCCGGTTAGATAAACTTTAAATATTATGCGAAAAGAATATGAATATGTAGTAATAATGAACACAAGTGAACAATATTGAGTTTCATTTAATGCGTATAGTACGTAAAGTAATCAGAGGTCATTCAGCTTAGGTAGCATAGGAGTGACATAAAGTACAACCCACAAATTCCTCAAGACGTAAAGGCTACCGAAACAGTGAAAAGGCATTGAATATTAAATAAATCGAGTCACTTATAATCACACGAATTTATTCACCTTCTACTAGATACCCTTTCCTTTCCCTTTGAAAAGATCATGTCACAAAACTCCAGTATTCTACCCAGCTAAAGTCGAGGCAAAAGGCGATAACACAAGCTGGAACATTAGAAGAAGATATTGACTTCAAATACCACTAATCAGCCGTCGGTCCTGGTGGTGTAGTGGTTACCATACTTGCCTCCTAAACCCAAGATCGCGGGTTCGAACCCGGCCAGGACCGATGGATTTTTTCTGGGCGTAAAAATCCTAAGTATGGCTTCCTTCGGAAGGGAAGTAAAGCCGTGGGTCCCGTGTCGTACATTTACGGCACGAAAAAGAACCTCAAGCCTGAAAGAGAGGTCTCTGAGCAAAATTTGTCGGCCGTTTCACGCCCTGAGTTGAATGGAACGCTGATGACCTGCGCTGTTAAAGAGCGTCCATAAATAAATCATTCAAAACAAAAAAAAAAAAAAAAAAAAAACTAATCAGCCAATAATCCAACCTAATAACCTACTATCAATCAACTTCTCCTCTTCCTCTCCAGCATTCTATAGCATTATTATCGCACTCACCTATAGTAAATGTTTGATGACATTAAAATAATATCATTTTAACTAATAAAACGTTGGTTTCAATAAGCTGTCTGAAAACTTCATTTCCTGTATTTTGTTACGTAAACGAAATGCAGCTCCACATTATAATTTATTATTATTATTATTATTATTATTATTATTATTATTATTATTATTATTATTAATTACCCCAGGATTTCTGTGAGTGAATTGCACTTAACATTTCAAAGAGCTTTCGTCTGATAGCAATACCTAAGGCAAGGACATGTGACGATGTTATTATAGATTATATAATGAATTAGAAATATTAAAAGCAGGAACAATGTAATGAAGAAAAAAGGGATAAAATTATAATTATCTTCCTCTGCTTTTGAACAAACCAGTTCTTGAATAGCTGCCCACCATATTTTCTCTCTCTGTTTTGTGCGTTGGCACATTTGCCTGAGTTTTACAAGGACATCTTGATTTTCCCCAGCATTCATGGCACCAGTACTGACTGTGACTCCAACTTTTCGCACAATTCTTTCGGTTTTTTTTTTTTTTTTTTTTTTTTTTTTGCTAACCAATGATGTGCCCTCGCACTGTACAGACGCGTCTCTTACCAGCGATTTTCACCTTTCTTCAGTGACGCTGGGGTCTTGTCGAGTTTCAGCTTGTAAGCAATGTGAGCCGTCGTTTGGTGATGAAACGCGAAGTTTTGTGAACGCCTTCAAAAGCCTTAATGTAGTGGAAAAATCCTGTGAAAAAGTTAACAAACTTCAAACATTTCTATTTTTATTTTTATTATTGCACAAATGACCGCCTCCTTGGTCTAATGGTTAGCGTTGCTGGCCCTAGGTCCCGGTACGTGCTTAATTCTCCGGAACTGTGGAACGAGGTCTATTCAGCTGCTCTTAAGGACAATAATTGGGGAACTGCCTGATGAGAGACGTTGCGTCCTTTGATCTCCGAAGACCCGTGAGAGGCGATCAGCGTGGTGTCGGTGAGCTGATTACATCTTTGTTGCAACAATGCTCTCTACCTATGATGTCGCAAGACGGCGGTAGATGCGGTTGGCCAAAGCTTTACTAGAACCGTCGCGGCAGGAGGGGGAGAAGGAATGTACAAAGGAGTAGAATGAATGACTTAAGTTTTTGCAAAACACCAAACGAACCTTCTCTACAAGTAGTGATTCTTTTGTTTGTAATTTAGCAATAGTTTATTTGACATTCGACAAGCAGTAAACATGAAGGAGATATTGGCTGTAATATGGCTATTTCATTTTGGAAGTATTTATTAATGAAATGAACAGACGCAACATGAACATGCGTACGGACCAATCCACAAAAAAGGAACCTTGCAAATTAGTAGGTATTGCCATAAAATCTATGTATAAAGAGGAATAAATGATATGTGATTATGTGAAATCCCTTTCACGTGGTTAGGCTTTCTGTTTTAGTGCGATAAATTCATTGTACATTTGTGAAAATCGACAATTTCCAAGTACAATAATGCTAGACCTGTAATACAAATTTGATATTTTAACTGATAGCACACATTCTATAAATATGCATATAGCATATTTAATATAGTATTTCAATAGGTACATAATTTAATTAAATCATGTTTGACATGTTTAACTTCCCCATTAAGAGCAGTGAATCGGCTTAGTGCTATCTTTCCCTGTAAAATGTGTCAGATTATTTTGATGTTCAGTAAAGAACAAGTTTCGTTATATTATATTTGGAACACGCGGCTCGCTAGTTGCGTCTTCGCGGAACCGAGCAAGTAATCAGCGCATGCAAGGCTCTACTTCTAGGTATGAAAGTATTTTTCTATGCTGTTTTACCTTGGAATACAAACCTGAAAATTTATTTTTCTTAATAGTTTGTACTTTTACCATATTTTATTTTTTATTGTTTTGCAGGGAAACAGTTCAAATATACATGAAAGAGATTTTCTTCTAATCTAATAAATTAATAACTGTTTTACAAACCGTACATATTTGGTAAGATTTGAGCTTTAAAATGAGATATGGTTCAGATTTATAATTTAAGGGGATGAAAATTGTATCTCTCAAAATTTTAACATTTGGAATATTCAAATTTTAAAATATTATGGCAATTTTATTAATTTTTTGTCCTATTTCATATAGGATTCCGCTTACACTTAATCATTCAGGCCTTTCCACGTATTTCACTTGTTATATAGTGTCCAGTGAAACATTGCTAAAATGCGATCTAAGTCTTGTTTTATAAATTTAATGAATTAGTTCTACGGGATTATTGTATATTACTCATATGAAACAGAACTCCATTTTAAACATTAAATACATTTTGTGGCATAACATTTAATGCCATAGCTTATTCATTTCTTCCATAGACTTTTTTTTTTTTTTAATGATTTTCCTAAGACGTGGAAAGCAAAGTATGTCAAAGGGACATTTTTGTTATTGTGAACATAATTTCTATATCGTCCTCAAATAATGTTCATAAATAGGAAATTATATATTGAAATACTGCTACAACTCTAAATAAAACCTGCTGAGCAATTAGTTTTTACAAAATGCAGAGATGTTACATTAGCACATTAACATGGGTTTTATGCATCGGGCGTAATTGGAAAACGTTTGGTTTGCTATAAACTTGATTACGTAGGTTGCAAAGTTTGGCACAATGCAAGAATTCATGTTACGCCAGCAGGAAATTGGTGGGCAAGTGCTGGCCTGACCCAAGGTGGCAATGTTGCGATTTTCCCCTAACGGTTTCATCAATGTATGTTTAGGCCGGTGAAATGCTGTAACGGAGCAGCGTTAGCAAATCTAGAACTTCATTCTTCATTCGAAGATCTGGGAATTTTCATTGTCATTTATAAATAACGAATAACTGACTTCTTCAATAATAAACATTTCCTTGATTATTTTTTTTTTCAATTGCACAAACGCCATTTTCAAAAGAAATTAATACTTAGTAATAATGTGAGTAATGAGCAATATTGAAACGGAATATGTTAATAAAATAACCATAGGTCATATATGTAAAATATATTTTAGAATAACTCCGTAAACATTGCAAAACTTCAATTTATTTAATAATTTACATCACTGTCTTCCCAAAAATCATTGGCGTAGTATCTATAAATGTCATATTACTTAACACAGACGCAAGAGGAAGAAGAAGAAGAAGAAGAGGAGGAGGGGGAGGAGGAGGAGGAGGAGAAGGAGGAGAAGGAGAAAGAAAAGATAACAAATTAATATCCTGCAGATATTGTTTTACATATTTGCTAGGATGAAAATGTATTTTGGGTGTAGTGTAGAGCTGTATAATATTACAATCAAATAACATTGGAATCTGAAAATTAAGTAAACAAGACTATTTAATGTTAACATTTTTATATGTTGCGTTTAATTACATTCTATGAGCCTAAGATATTTAAAATAATGCTTGTTTATTATTGTTTCCATGATGTTCATTTTAATTTCAAAACTATAACACATTTTTGGTCAATATGGGTGTAATGGCTACCTTTTTGGGGCCTTTTAGAAGGTAGGAGTTTGGCAACATTCTTAAAACCGAAGTCCTGAAATTGATAATGAGTTTGGATTGTTATAGCTGCACCTTTCTTTAATCAACTTCAGATAAAAATTTAACCAAATGTCTGATATTATAATTGTGATGAAATAATCAAGGTGGCAAGCCTCGGAGTCCTTGGAAAAGCCCTTGGGCCGTGAAAGTAGTTAATTCGCCACCTTAGTATCCGATGCAAACTGATGGACCCCAGTTATTCGACGCATGTTTTTACCTCCTAGTGTGCGTGTGTTTTTCTTTCTGTTTTTTGTTTTAGACTATGCATAACACAAGACGTTCCATGACAATTTATGATACTGGAAGCTCTGCTGTTACACTGTGGTAGGAAATGAATAATTAACAATTGATTTGGTGTTGATTTCATTTTAACAAATAACGGGAAATAGTAATTACAAGAAAATACAGTAAGGTAAATCTTAAATGGGATGATACTTGATTGAAGCTTCGACTATGTCTATTACTAACTCTAAATCTAGCTTAAAATTTGCACAATGTACATTTGGTATGATTATATGAAATGTTTAACTTGTAAGTGTATCCATTTATAGCAGCTATATTATTTCTCTACTTTATGTTCATGTCATTTTCTGAACTCTACTCTAGTGTGCTTGTATAATTATATATTTTCACTTGTGCTAACGAATTGGTAATGTATGTCTATTTTTAGTCTTTGTAACTCAAACTGTTAGAAAGTATTTTAAAAACGTCTTGATTAAATATAACTTTTATATGGTGGCCACCTTCCTCCTTTGCTAATCACACAATTTCTTTTATTGTTGTAATCTGTAGAGTCTCGAAAAGGATTTTTGATGTGGACATATTGCAACTTGTGTTATGTGGAATCTATAAAAGTAGGCTTTTATTCTTTTGCGTCCTGTTAACACTGTGGTGAGTCTGTGTGAAATTAGAACTTTAAGTGCTAGATTCGAGAGCAGTGCAGCCACCTTTTCCGAAGTTAATACCCCTGATCTTCGCAAATCATAGAATATTATTCACAATATTCCATGACGCACATGTCAGTTGTCTAGTACCTTAAGTGAATTACTTGGCAATGATTCTGCAGCACTGAATAGGTTCTATCTAGAATTTGTGCATTCTACCCAAACAGAGGCTGAGTTTTAATTTTCCTATTGTTATTGATGTGTTGCCCTTTTAATTCCTTTACGTTATTTTATAATTAATGGGCACTAAAGACTTTAGAAGTTGAGCCTCTTAAATGTATAACACCACACAACATTCCATATAATTCTACCAAAAATGCCTGTGTATAAGCTTGAGAACAACGTTTTTCACCCGATCAGCAAAAAATACTAAAACAACAGCATGCTATGAGAAATCGTCAGTAATTCAAGTTCACTGCATTTACTACCTCGTAACTTTTTCCAGATGTGTTGAGAGTGAAAGTAAGCATTTGCTCTAACGGGTGTATAAGCTATCAACACTACCATTAGTCACAAAAGAATAAATCCACAAAGTCACTCTTTAAGAATAATTGTGGTTCAAAAAGTGGCACAAATTAATACAGTGTTTAGTAGCAATAATCTGTTCGAGAACAAATGGTTATATATCGTCGTTGTTGATGGTTTTAATAGCCGACTGGCAGCAAATGACACGAGAGTATTGAAGTAAAGGTCTTGTAACGCTTTTATTTATATGCGCTCTCAATGTATTTGTAATAAAGAATAAATTGCATAAATTCTGCAATGATGAATAGAAAGTTATCAGTAAAGGTTTAAAACAATTACTTACATAAATATCAACAAATAATTGTGGAAAAGAACACAAACCAAAGAGATGACCTTTTCGCGATTAGATTCGCAGCATATAACCATATAAAAGTAAATGATCTAGTAACAGTTGCATAGATAATGAGCCGGTTTCATCAATTATGTAAAACATTAACAAGGTGTTAGACTGCATAAACATTCAAATTAACAAAAATCCTGTTTCATCAACCAATGTTAACTTTAACATGTTAAACTTAGTGCTAAGTTAACACCACCTTTCCCTTGAGTTAAAAGTTTAACATCTAATGACATTTCGAAAAATGGAGGCCATAAGCCCAGCTGTGGATGTCGAAATTCTATATTTGGATATATTAAGTAGCTCATAACAAAGGAAAGGCTGTCAGATAATGACTGAAATTTTTTTACAAAAGAGCAATTTTTACAAATGTGCAGGATGTGAAAAACAATCGTCGTAGAATTGTAGATGAAATACGAGGCAGGTTGGAACACCATTGTGCCTATGCTCCTTTTAATATTCCTTGCATGAGTAGTGTTTTTAATTACCCTATGCCCCCCCCCCCCCAAATACATCGAAGTGCATTCAAAAGTCTTTCGGTTATGACAACGCCTTCTCGATCCGTGCTATTTGCAATACTCGGGAACCTGGTGCATTTTTAACATCTGTTGATGAAACTAACTCAATAAATGATGATATGTCAGCATTAAGTGCAACAAACACTAAAGGAACCCCAAAAGAAAATTTAACACTTCTCAAAGATTTGCAACAACAAAATAAAATATTTAAATGCCTGTAGGTACATAGAATAAAATATTACTTGTTATAATTAAATTATGGACATTTGTACCTTCATTTGTGACCGCACTAGCCTCTGAATTGCATAACGTTTCATTTGTTGACAATACACTGTGAGTTGTTGAGCTTATCCAATTTTATTGTCGTCACTAAAATGTAAATGAAACATAACTAAGCAAATTACATAATTTTGACGCAAATTCTTTTGGTTTATCTTTACGTAACCTTTCTCTAACGATAGCTGAGGTATATGAATAATGCAAATAATTTTCCACAGAACTTGTGTCTCGAGGTTCTAAAGAAACTTTAATAAAAGATATGTATATTTTCAACGGAGCCGATAAATTAGTACCTGCATATTGGCGTTCTACTTAATTTAATTATTACTATATTCCGGCTACGATCTTAAGGCATTTTAGTGTTCTAAATAAGAGTCAGGCAAACGAAGCAAGCGACTGATAACTAGAGTCCTGCCTCTGTTCACTTTAAATGTACTTTAAGTGGTCGTCAATCATAGAACTTTAGTTTGAACGGAGAGCAAAGTGTCAAAACAGTTCAAGTTACAGCGAAGGCGCTTCCCTTCTACTACCTGCAGGATAGCTATGTAAGTGCTATGGGTTGCTGCCAGCAATACTCCATGCACAGTTGCACTGTTGAGGAGTCTTGGAGCTTCTTGAATGTTCAAACACAGGGATATGCTAATAACTTTTAACTCTTGAAATATACAAATAAACAGTTTCATAGTTAATAACGGCCATCGAAGTGTTTCCAAGTAATTAAAATGTGCATAAAATAATTTTTGTAAAGTTAGAAAAAGAAATAGCTTTTCTATTATAAATACTTGTATTGCATAGTTTAACTGATAAAATGAAAAATGTTTTTGAGTGGTATACATAGCACGTTGTTGCAATTAAAATAATTACTTTTTTTATCATCACTTATATTGTCTGCGGAATTACTGTCACATAAGATCATTTCAAGTGTTCCACTTTACATAAATTATTTAATTCTCTCAAACGTCTTAAATAGGACTCGGATTCTTAGGTAAATAAATATTTTATTTGCACTGTGAAAGTATCTCGCAAGCACGCGTGGTAAATTCAACTTTTATTTTAAATTTTATACCACATATAAACACAAATTGATTCTAAAATATGCAACATTTATCAAATGCTTTTAAAACGCTTTATATTCTGTTTTAATTAAGTGGTTTTTAACAAAACAGCACTTTCAGATTTAATATTGCAAGAACAGGTTCTCTTTGACTTGTGTTTTATGTAATGTGATTAGCTCAGCATTGCCTAACACAGAGCAGTAATTTTGAAATAAACATCCGAATGCATGCTATTTTGATCATAAGAATAATTGACTCTACTGTTTTATACTTTCAACAAGCTATCACTCCCCCCCTGGAAGGAGTTTATTACACATTCACTCTTCACACTGCTTCTTTCTCTCCTTGCCAGTCGATAAAAGAGCAGTTAGATAGCATGTGGACTCCAAAATGTGATGCTGCGAACGTATGAATGTGCAGTTTCAAATGTCTGTTTTTTCAGACCTTATTGATTTGCATTAACCCACTCACCATTTTTCTCCTATGTCCCCATGACTGGAAACCTGATGCTAGTCCTAAGTTAACTTTGGTGTCAGATCATAGTACTAGCTATATAACAGAGTGGTGGTGTGAGTAAAAGTCGTTGCTTTCTGCCACCAACAGTGTTGCACTCTGAGCTGAGAACGCTCAGCTCCAGCGTGCAGCCTTTTTTTTAAGTCTTCCAGTATAAATCAATGTTCCGCGATATTCGTTGTTTTATTTTAAATGGATAACTTGAGAGTAAGTCTCATTGTGTGCACTACAGTTCTTCAACAATTGGGGAAGAATAGCATAAATTATATTGGTGACTACTGACACTTTTTATATTGACAAATATTTCATTTTTTTTTTTTAAATATTCTTACCTTTTTGTAGCATATTTTAAGTATTTTAGCACATAAAAATAAACATTTTACACAGTTTTAGCACCAAAAACTCCGAATCCTAACAATGACAAAGATCCCTGCTATTACTATTACGTGTTACATGTTACTTATTACCTTCTACTGTTACAGCTACTCTTACTGTCACTACTACTGGCACGGCTACTGTTGCTGATTCATGTGGATATTGATCTAAATACAACAATGCTATTAAAGTATCATCGCAAGTAACTTTGTTTTCCAGGTTGGTTGTTGTTTGGTAAATATTTAAAAAATAAACATTTTCCAATTTTTTGATAAATGTTTAACGCCCGTTTTTACTACTAAGGCACCACAGGCGGTGACACTGATGATACATGAGATGAAATGATATATTGGGAAAGGATTTTTTTTAAGGAAAGAAACGTTCCAGGCCTAAAGTTTAGAGTACCTCCCCGACATTTGCCATTTATGAGGACTGAGGAAAACCTGTAAAAAACCTCAGTCAGGGAGGACGGTCCTGACAGGATTCGAACCCTAGGCCTCCCGCTCACAAGTCCGCGCCTTAACGACCTCGGCCACCCGTGGTAGTTCCAAATTCTTTGCCCCAAAAAATAACGAAGTTCTACTGCTACTTACTACACTACTGTTACTAGTTAAATGTTATTTGTTGTGAAATTTGGGCTCTGCACATAGGGCTCAAGAGAACCACTGTGCTCCAATATACTAGCAGATTCAAGGTGCACATTCCTTAGAAAGGAAAGTATGCTATTCGTTACGGTTACATGTTATCGTTTCTGTAACAAGTTATAGTTATATATTACTGTTTCTGTTATTTATTACATGTTACTATCACAGTTACTTTTACTCTTACTCTTACTGGTACTGCTACTGTTATAGATACTGACATATGTGGATTTTGATCAAAATATACCGACAGTGCTACAAAATTTCACGAGTAACCGTCTCAGTTTCTGGTTGTTTGATTATTTGCAAAATAAATATTTTCCGGATTTTAGCAACCAAAGTTTTGAGCTCTACGAGTGAAAAAGAGCAACTGCTATTGATATCGTTATTTGTTATACTTGTTACAAGTTACTGTTATATATTACTATAACCCTTTATTTAATATGTCTACTGTTATTGGTTACATGTGACTTATTACTGTTTACAAGCTACTTTTCAAGTTAACAATTACTATTACATGCTACTCTAACTGTTACTGACATGCGTATTTTGATCAAAATACACCGACTGTGTCACTAAATGATCAAAAGTAATTTTTTTTTGTATTCTGTTTGTTGTTATTTGGTAAAAATTTGGAAAAGAAATGTTTCTCAGATTTCAGTACCTAAAAAACCCTAGTAATTACAAATTGCTACTGGTATTACTATTACTTGCTACATATTACTTGTAACATTTACATACTACATGTTGCATGTTATCACAGTTATTAAATGTTAATTTTTACATGCTGCTGTTAAGTATTACAGCTACCATTATCTTACATGTTACAGTAACTGTTACTGTTATTATTACTATTACGGTTACTGATACTGCTACTGCTAGTTAATGAAAATGGGATTTTGATTAAAATACACCGACAGTGCTACAAATTTATCACAAAAATTTTCTAATGCCCAGCTTGTTTGTTCTGTAGTAAATAATTGAAATGAGTATTTTCCAGATTTTAGCACCTAAAAATCTGAGGCCTGATAATAACAAGCCGAGAGTAGTGTTACTTGTCACTGTTACATTTTACTTTTGCTGTTACACGATAATTTTACATATTTCTCTTTCATATTACTGTTATTATTAAATATTACATATTACTATTATTGACGCATATGGATTTTGATTAAAACACACAGACAATGCTACTAAACAAGTACTACTGCTACATATTGCAGATTACACATTACTGTTACTGTTATAAATTATTTAACATTTTACGGCAACATGTTACTTTAACTTGTTATGTAATATATGACTGTCAGATTTACCGTAACATTTTATTGTTCCTTGTTGCAACTAATTTGTACGATTACCTGCAACTGCTCTTGTTGCAGTTATTCATACTGGTACCGGTAATGTTTCTGACATGTTTATCTTTATGAAAATACGTAGATTTGCTATTAATTTATCGCAAGTGATTTTTTATTTTCTGGTTGTTTGTTGTTTGGTAAATGTTTGAAAAATAAATAATTTTCAAATTTTAGCACCTAAAAATTCCGGCCGTTATAATGACAACGTGTCGTTGCTACTACGGTTACTAGTTAGATTACATGTTACATGTTAGATTACATTGCTGGTACTGCTACTGTTACTGACACGCGGATTTTGATCAAAATACACAGACAGTGGCACTAAAATAATATCGGAACTTCTTTTCTAATGTCCTGGTTGTGTGGTGAATATCTGGAAAATAAACAAATCTCTTGCAGATTATAGCACATAAAATTCGAGTACTGGTTATACCGACGAATTCAGTTTCTCAGTGCAGTTTACCTGCAACTATTTGGTACATTCCTCTTAAGAGATAAATTGTTGTGCTGACTTCGTTACTATCATTACCATAACTACTGATGTTTTGGAATAGCTTAAGTGCAACTTTTAATACAAAACTGCTGAAAGGCTTTAATTTTCATTTTATTTCATTTATAATATAGAACTATGAACATTACTGTTGTGCTAAAATAAACATTTCACATTTCATTGCCTTTATTTGATATAGATACGTGTATTTAAGTTATTGAAACCATATTTGATGGTTCGTTACTTTATTTAAAGATTGCCATCCTGAAGAATTTGACAGTTGTAAAGTACTGAAAGTGTAGATAATGCTACATAACCCAATCAAGGTTACCCCCTCGATTCTTAAGCATAATTTTAGTCGATTTATTTAAACAATCCTTACTGTAAGCAGCTCTTTAACAATTTTATGAAAAATGTTCTATTAGGTTTGTACCCGATTAAAATGCATTATTCTGGTGTAATTGAATTTCGATTGAAGTCCGTTTTGGATATCGCCTAAAATTTCGAAGATAATTGGTAATTCAACGAGGAGATATTCCTGTGGTGCGCATACCGTTCAACCAGGCCTTTATCTTATGTAAGGAAAGTATTAATGAAAAAATACGAATACACATTTTTGGAGATATTATAGTAATAGCATTACTTTTAGGAACGCAGCGTTTCACCAAATTTTGTTAGTTTTCTGTGTGAGTGGGATAGTCGAACTAAAGAGGAACATTAAAAAGCAAAAGAGTAGCCAGTGAGGCATGTTTGGTCGCGGGTAAACTGAGTGTGAGCAATAAACCATTAGATAAAAAGACAAAATTATGTTGTCACCACTTCACATAAAGTTAGGGCTAATGAAACATTTTTAAAGGGCTTAAACAAAGAGGAATGAGTTTAGAGTATTTGAAAGAAAAATTTCAAAGTTTAAGTGAAGTTAAAATAAAAGAAAATGTTTATTTTGGCCTAAAAAGGGAAAACATTGAAAACCCACTAACAGGTTAAAACCCTTTTTGTCAGACATACCTGAAGCTGGGGAGCGAAAGTATTGAAAATCCATTAGCAAATAAGAAATACCTGACACAGGGGAAAACATTGAAAACCCACTAACTGGTGAAAAACATTTTGTCAAAAATACCTAAACCTGGGGGAGAAATCCAATTCGGGTGAAAAGCTTTTAATTATGTTCAGACGGGTTCACCCTTTCGGGCGCCTGGGAAGATATAACCCTGTTCAAGATACAAAACATGCACGGTGCGACTTTCACCATACTCAGTAGACCACTAGAAGTCACGAGCAATACAACTCTACAGCTGTTTGCTTAGGGTATGCCGTAAATGGTATTTTATATTTTTGTTAATAAAATGTTGGAAATTAACAGACATTACACAATTTAATATTTTTGCTTGCAAATAGCACCATTATGCATCCAGCGCTGATCTAAAATTTATTTTTTCGTGCAATGTAACGTATTTTACAAAGTAAAATATTTTTCTGCATTTAAAAACCTTTTTGCATGTTAACAATTTTATTTGCATAATAACTTTCTGGCATCATAAGAACTTTTTTGAAACATAGTATTTTTAGCATCATAACATTTTATTAGTTCAATGTCAGTGAGAAATATCTTTACATTTTTTTAAAAAGTGTATTTTAGAAACACGCAACATGTTTCACATCCACCATTCAATAAAATAATGCTCGCCCATGAAAGTACACTTGCCCACCCACATTTTAATTAATATTTTGTCATATCAATAAAATAAATCCACTTTCTACCACATCTTTGCAGGTCGATAAGGGATCAACTTCCAGCTGTTCAATAAATATAATCCACTTCCCGCAAGATCTAAAAGGTCGATAGGGCAGAAAATGTTCACCATTGAATAAAAATAATCCTCTTCCCACCAAAACTTTGCAGGCCGGTAAGGAAACAAATTCCTGTTATTTTGTATAGTAAATAAATCAGTGTCCCTTTTTCGGCTGGTCTTTGTTGCGGGGGGCTGCACATTACCCAAGATCAGTGAGGAAGCAGCCTACAACATGTCAATAATGCAGCTATCCAAGTCTGTAATGCAGCCTTCTGTTGCGTGATTGCATACCCCTACTCCAAAAAGGACGGTAATGCAGCTACCTGCAATAAAACTAGCCGGAAATAGGATACATACTACTAGCACCTACTGTAAATGATATTCGTGCCTTTTTAAAGTAAAATTCGTCAATACTGCACGTTTGGGACCACAACAAATAAACACCTATCTTTTCGGAACGATGTCATTGAGGGATTGGGATGGTTATAATGGGCTCTTTGGAACAATATTTCCCTTTCACTGTATGTATACTTGGATTTGCCAAACCAACATAATGTAATCCTATGAATGAGTATGCTGTTTCTTTTTATAAGCAAGGCATCGAAACCGAATAAAACTATAAATCTATACTGATGTATATATACAATCCTCTTCCCGCCAGAACTAAAAGGTCCGTAACGCAGTGAATTCCAGGCATTTTGTGTAATAAAAATTAAACCTCTTCCTGTCAGATATAAAAGGTTGGTAAAGAAGCAAACGCCCACCATTCAATAAAAATACTCCTCTTCCCACCAAATCTTTCCCGGTCTGTAAGGAAACAAATACCCGCCATTTTGGATAATAGATAAAATAATGTTCCTTTTCTGCCTGGTCTTTGTTGCGGGGGTTTCCACACCACCGAAGGTCGGTAAGAAAGTAGCCTACAACATGTCGATAATGCAGCTATCTAAGTTGGTAATGCAGCGTCGTGTTGCGGGATGGCCTACCACTATCCCTAAAAGGACGGTAATTCAGCTGTGTAATAAAACTAGCCGGAAAAGGGATGCACACTATTACGATCTACTGTAAATGATATTCCGGCCTTTTTAAACTAAAATTCGTCGATGTTCGACTTTGGGACCACACCAAATAAATTCTCCTAATCCCAAGATCGCGGGTTCGAACCAGGCCAGGACCGATGGATTTTTTCGGACGTAAAAATCCTAAGTATGGCTTCCCTCGGAAGGGAAGTAAAGCCGTGGGTTCCGTGTCGTACATTTACGGCACAGAAAAAGAACGGCAAGCCTGAAAGAGAGGCCTCTGAGCAAAATTTGTCGGCCGTTTCACGCCCTGAGTTGAATGGGACGTTAATGAAATGCGCTGTTAAAGAGAGTCCATAGACAAATAATTAAAAAAAAAACAAATAAATTGCCCCCCCCCCTTTTTTGGGTTGGTTGGTTGATTGCCATTGAAAGATTGCAACATTAAAATAGGCTCTTTGGAGCAATATTTCCTTTTCACTGTGTAAATAGTTGGATTTTCCAAACAGAGATCATGTCATGCTATGATTCAGTATGCTATTTCTTTTTATAGGCAAGTCATCGTAACAGTTAAAAATCTATACTAATAAAAGGTTTTTAGCTTGCTTTCGTGTTTTATGCATAACTTCAAACATATTATGGGCATTTGGATGTGATTTAAAGAATTATTCAATAACATTGCTGTGGAAAGATTTTGGTAAATTATTTATCCTGAATCTACAAAATGTTTAAGAGCTCAAATTCTGGGATGAAATGTGGAATCTACAGTAATGCAATTGATGAAATGTTAAACGTGTTATGAGGATTTAGGTGGGTTAAATGAAAATAATTCTAAATATCTTCTACCTTTCGTGCCAAGTTAATAAAATGCAGGGCCTTTCTGACATCTTACGCCCAAATTCGTAAAATAAGGAATTTGATAATAACTCCATCTAACATCTGAGCGGCTGCATTTCATGCTCAAACTCATTCATTCTTTAGGTCTACTTTTCCAATTAACGTACTTCATATTGACGAAAGCGGCCAATATGTAAGAAGAAAACGCTTCAGAATGTATAGCTCAAACACTTTTATTTAAGCCGCATTTATTTGATAGAGCGATGTTCAAGGTGCACTCACAGTTGATTGAAAACAAAAGAGAAGCTTTTATCATGGTTTGCTAACACCCCTAGACATGATTCCCATTGATGATATGTGTAGTAAAGCTGAGGTTAAAGAATGCAAAGATACAACTCATCGGGGAAAACAAATGAAATGTGGCGTAATTAAGAACTAAAAAACAACCTTCACAAGTATTGTAGAAAGCATATCAAATTGCACTAAAATGCCAATAAAGATCAAAGTTTGGCATATTAATATGTTGTTCAATTTTCCAACAAAGACTTCCAGAACATAGAAGTAGTACATTCTTGCAGTTACTTTAGGCTAAATACTTTCCGTCAGGCTATACCGATATTTTGCAATCTATTATAATGACTTAGCTATCGGGATTCAAATTTCAAAAGAGCCTTAGCAAACACTGAAATATCGTACATTAACCCTGTTGATTGGCTAAGTTTAAAAGGAGGTTGTTCTAGCAGATTGCTCTGTGTTTTCCAGCTTGGCCAAGCTTTCGATTCCTGGGGAAGGCCAAGTCTGTAAGGAAGGGAAGTACGGTTATTTATTTAAAGAGCAGTATTGGTGCCAAAAATCCGAGGACTTCCCTTCCCTTTCGTTCAGTCAACGTATTACACCTTTAAACCTTTAAGTATTTCCGGAGTGTGACGTCTACAAAGCAGTCTGAAAATATACCTTACGTTAATGGCAAGAAATAACTTATCACTCTGTGCGGCCGTTAACAGAGTGTTTCCATAAGTAAGATGGTGCCAAACTGTTCGTGACAAGTTTTATGATGAATATCTACTACATCTGATGTAACGGGCAAAGACTCTTTCTAAATGCCGAATCTTCGATTTCACTTATACAGACATGGTCGGTATACATAATAATCGGTAATATATAGTAAACTTCGTAATAAAATTTCTAATAAAATGTGTGATTAAAATAGGCAAGAGCAACAACAACAAAAACGATATTCGTTCGAAAAAGAGTACTTAACCAAATATAAACGCTGTGGTTAATAATACCTCGATACCTCAATATCTTGTAATGGAACCAAAATAGATATTTGTTAAACCAGGCACTTAAAAACGATGAATTTCACTAAACTGCTACAAAATCTAGCTCTAGTTTCAGGTAAACACAAAAAACACACGTCTTTTGATTTAATTCCATACGTTATGAATAAAAATATAATCATCTTTAGCTGGATTCATAAATCAAGAAATAATAGCAGTAGTGCATTTTTTTAGTTCATTATTGAGGAAAGAGTAATAAATTATTATTTGCTGCAAACAAACCGAACAACATATGGAACTATTAAACGAATTCTGCTAAATAGAAATTTGTGTACATTAAAGAATTAATAAGTGAAAGTACATGAGACAAAAACGTCCTTTTCGTTTTGGGAAAATAATACTATTTTCAGATACTTTAGCACTAGAACCTGTTATACACTTCGAACCCCGATGGTGTCGTCTAGTGCTGATATAATAAATGCAAGTTTTATTATCTATGTACTAAATGAAACACTGATATACTGCTTTACATCATATTTAATAATGAGTACACCGGAAGTAGCGCCGCAATGAAACTCAATTATATGCTGATAGAGTTGTTCAGGGAGTATTTGCAATGTCCTAGGCCCTTTTCCATTATTTTTAAATAAGGCTAGCAAAAGACAAAATATAATAATGTTTTACTATAACACGATACAAATGTTCTATTTACATTCAATACAAATTACTTTACTTTTTTTTGTGCAGAGTTCGCAAATGTGCTTTCTGCATTTATTTCAATTTGTGTTTATCTTATTTCGACATTTCTTTATTTGACACTGATGTCTGTAATTCTTTTTTTTGGGGGGGGTTGCTCCAAATATTATTCTTGTTCATTATCTTCCTCTATCCTCCTTGTTTTATTTCCAGTTTTCTTATATTCTGTAAGTAGTTAGGCGAGTTTTAGGATATTTTTGCAGCTTATCCTTCTCCCTGTTATTGCCTTGAAAATAGTCTCTGAATGAATGATAGCTAAGTAAAGGATGTTGTGGAAAACTTGCACGGCCATTAATATGTTCCATAACGAACAGAATATTTTCTCACCATGTGGTCCATGACGTCATCTGCAAACTATGTTTTGCTTCAGAGGCTAATTCTGTTTCGAAATTGTTTTCCATTATTTTGTATCCCAATATCTGAATGCATTGAATTTTACACAGGAACATTTTTGTGTATTTTCTCTTGATAAACAGTGTCGAAATTTTAGGAAAATTAATATGCAGAGAGGAGTTTTCTTCCGTTTTATAATACCAAGCATTTACCTATAGGAAGTAACTTTTATCATATGGTTCACTTGCGATTCTGGTTCAATTTGTTTGTAACAAAATGTACTCAAGTTCTTGATTTTTGCCAGAAAGTTCATGGAAATGCTTCCACATTAAAAATTCCCTTCTCTGTGGCAACGAGGAGGCTCGAACTCGTGCACTTCTGACCCAATCCCTTGTAACCCTCACCAATTGTAAGAATTAAACGACATTATTTAATCGTAATTATTATTTGTTTGCTAATTAATAATTGTCCTGAGGCACCTTATTGGCTTAGCACAACTTGAGATTGTTATCACTAGAATTTTATAGCTTTTATATGAAGTAATAAAATGCATATACATACTGAGCTTCAGCCGCAAGCTGACGATTAGTTTTGGTCAATTCCAATTATTTCATGCATTATTTTGATCTTTCATCGACATGTATATATCCCTTCATGATGACCGAAGTATGTCTTAACTATGAGATATAGTTGGCATTAGCGGGAAAGTAAAAGTACAAGATCGGGATATACGAGGATTGAAAACTTAGAATTATGAATATAATACGTTTTGAATCTGTCGCTCAGATGTACATAATGTGGTTTCACACAATGCATGGTTTTTGGAAGTGCAAAATGGTGCCATTTGAATCATCAACGTTAAAGAGCGTGTTCGAAACAGGGAAAAACAATTTTTTGACCAAAAGTGCACTTAATACGCTGAAGCGGTTTAGCGTGGCCCAACAGTACAGCCATATTATGGGATTTTTGTTGGTAGCCCCACGTTGAACTCTGTTGAACTGTCTATAGAAACAAACCAAATAGGGTTGTTACTCTCTGAGTTATGTACCCAGTGTTACGTTTTGTAGATTATTTCCGATATGTCTGTACCACTGGAGTTAACTAAATTTTTGGATATAAAAAAATCAGAAATTGGGTAAAAAAAGTAATAATTAAAATTTAGGCGAAAATGAGAGAAAGATACAAATAACGTGAATGAAAATGAAATGGAATGAAAAGCTCTGTTGTATTGATTATGCTCAAGTGTATCTTTTCATATACAAAGTTTAAGAATCGAAAAAAAGGTAGAACTTTATATATATATATATATATATATATATATATATATAAAAAAGGGGAAACGACACACCTATTGGATCGGAAAAGAAAGAGAGAAGGGGGAAATAATAACAAGAAAATAAAATTAAAAAAATGGTTTTAATAGCGAAATATATGAGATGTGAGCACATTTCCATATGATGAACACAGGCAATACTGGAGCATAAAAATATCAGCATTGGGAGGGTTGATCAATTTGTTTATTTACCGACGTTCTTTAACATCTCAGGACATCAGCGTCGCATTCATTTTAGGGCGTGAAAAGACCGATAAATTTTGCTCAGAGGTCCGTTCTTTCGGGTTTGGGGTTCTTTTACGTAGCGTAAGTCTACGACACGGGGCCCACGACATAATTTTCCTTCCGAAGAAAGTCATATTTAGAATTTTTACGCCCATAAAAAACCATTGACCCTGACCGGACTTGAACCCGCGATCTTGGGTCTACGAGGTAACTATGGTTACCAAAAGAGGGAAAGGAAAACATATAACTCAAGGATAGGAAAAAGAAAGCAAAGAAAGCTGTGAAAATTGAAATGTGAATGTATGGGACAAAGTCTTAAGCTGGCAAATGCTTAAGGTAGAACTCTACCACTGGAGCTGACAAAAACTTGTAACGTGTATGAGAATACACGTACATGAGAATACATGTACATGGGAAGTTAGGGGTAAAAGTTTAGAGTGAAAGAAAGAACAATTTAAAAAGAAATACATTTGAGAATCCAGTAAAATAAGAAAATTGAGACTATGAAAGCCTTAAGAAAAAAAGTCAAATAGGAAGAATAATCCTAGCAGGAATCGATCCGCAAACCTTCCATTCACGAATCCGTTTCTTAGCGGGCTCGGGCTCTCTTGGTGAGCCTATATGTGTGAAGTTAATGCTTTATTTCCAGGTTAATTTCCAATTGCTATTTTGCGTTTCAGTACAAAACTACTTGATGGTAAAGTGATTTAAATATTTGTTTCAAAATAAATCTTGGAGCTTCAGTTTGTTTGTAATCTCTTATCGCCACAAAAAAAAAAATTGCTTACTACTGTCAATTCATTGTATACGTTCCTTGCTTCGCTCATTATGTCGTATTAGTTCTTAAGCTACCTTCAAAATAGCTTATTATACTTATTTCTCTTTGATTTTGAAATATATTTTAATACTTTAGGAAAGCTCAGTTGAAAGAAAATATATTTTAATATTAAAAAAAAAACATTACGAATAATATGTGGTACAAATAATACAAAAATCTGTTGAGTTTTATTTCGAAAAATTAAACTTAATATTTCCTTGTGAGCATATATGTTCTCTTGTGATTATATACGTTCTACCATGATAAATCAACACCAATTCATGAAAAATAAGCAACTATATAATATAAAAACTAGACAAAAGTATTATCTCCATAGACCCATTGCGAATCAATCTTGTTATATGTCCATATAGACATCATTAATATTACTTACTACACCTTACCTTGTTCTACTCAATGTAGTACATTTATTATACAAGAACTCATGGAATGGAATGTGAATCAGTCTTAACAGCATACTGGCTGAAAATGAGTGACATCATTTAATAATATTTTCATCAAGATACTTCGATGGAAAAATCATGCAAAACATTTCTCACACGTAACGTCGTAAAAATGGTACTTCATTTAACCTAAAAGCATATGTGGAATTAAAAGCTAAAATACTAACCAAAATATTCCAATTTGGCGAGATTTCGCTTTTCACGCTTCTAAATACAGGAATAAAATATGCCATTACATAAAATCATGGCCCTAAATTCAATATAAATTATGTATTTAATTTAGCAATGTAGTTTTAAAGCATGATATAATTTTTTAAATTGTTAAGCATGGATCATTTTAGAAAGAAATTCAGTTGTTAGTGCCCTATTACTACCAGACGGAAATGTGTTCGAAACGACAAATGAAATAAAACCATGGTATAATATGAGACAAACCTTGATGGCCGTTTTTCGTTAAAATGTTTTGCTTAAGGAATGAGGTGTATCAGAGTTCGTTCAGAAAAACGAAGTTGTAACGTCTTTTCAATCCCTTTTAGCACATGCTTAGTGCAAACAGAGACCGAGTGTTGAAGAGATAATAAATAATATATTAATGTAATTGTTACTTATTAATTAAGTCAACCTCAGATGTTGCTAATATGAGAAATAAGAAATATTCTAGTTTCTGACATCTCTGATAAATAAAATAACAGCGGCAAAGCTTGAGTATTACCAGAGATATATCGCGGTAGTTTGAAACTGTTTAGACGTGAGCTATAATACTAGACACACGTAACTTGGTGGGATGGGGCGAGGTTTCTAAGGTTTGACCCGCACTTTACAACCGAATAAGGAATCAGCCAGCGTCTAAAATTTATTCCCTTATATTGAATTCACGAGCTTTACTGGCAGTTATTGCATGATTACAGCGTTAAAGATTTAAAAAAAAAAAAAAAAAAAAAAAAAAAAAAAAAAAAAAAAAAAAAACACACAGTTATTGCCATCTCTCTTTCATATTCCGTTATATTTCTATATATGATTTGAATTTTATTTCAAAATCGTATTTTTGGAAAAATAATGTTTTTTATTAAAGTAAATTAATCATTTTCTCAGAATTTGTTTTTCCTGCATTGTAATTACATAATTACTTTAATATAAAACAAGCGAATAATAAATATATCATTAAAGTTTTGTTCCTTGTGTTGGAAGATGAGCATTAACAAAAAAGCACAACGTTGTTTCACGTTATCCTTAGGCGTTTTATGGAAGTTGAAGGCTAGCCAAGCCCAAGCAGCATTTCTCAAAGCGCCATATATCGTGCCATCTCATTAACACACAAAACATGCTCACAACTTAAGGATTCTCCGTGCCAGACAAAGCATACTTAATTCTGCAGTTCCATTCGATGCTCTCTCAAGGTGACTTCGTAAGAGAGAATGTCATTCCAGCGTTGCAATAAACCTCACTCCAGAACACGTGAACAAGCGCTAGGTGAACATAGGGAGAAAACAAACAATGCATTCACTTGTTTAATAAATGTTCGCTGCTGCTTAGAGGTTTATTGCCCTCGATATTTATTTCGTTTGAAGAAAGAGACGACCCTTGTATACTGTATATGTACACTTGTTCTACTGTTGAATTCGAAAGCACTTTGAGCGTAAAGCATTGATTCGCTCAGCAATGATTATTTTTGTTAAAATGGACGCAAATTACATTTAAGTGTAGCGCAAACTGTTAAACCATATTCACTTTTACAAGTCAGATAACGGTCCCAAACTCTTTTATGTCATTCATAATTCACTTTTTCATAACTTCTAAGATCTTTAAATGTGATTATGAGTTTAATAGAGCTAATGAAATTAATTTAGTACTACATTGTTGTAACAACTAATGAAATGTTTTTGCTGTAGGTGATAAAGGCAGTTTGAATATACTTCACACTGGAGAAAATAACGAAAAAACACGCCAGGTAGCAGGCAACACTTTCATATGCATGAGATAATACATTGTAGAGTAGCCGCGTATTTAAATGTTTGAATTGATAAACATCGCAAGAGGAGTACAATTTTTGAGTTTAAGAGGCAAAGCTTTGAAAACGTAACAATGTCATTCGGTTTTATATATGTACATGTGTGTGTACTCATATAGTTCTCTCTCTGCATTTCCGTAATATTATTATGGATCTAAGCATAAATGTGCTGTTAATAATTAAATGTTCAAAGAACTGTTGCTTTTCACAACATTTGTGTGATATTATCCCAAAATGATTGTTGTATGCTTATATTTTAAAAAAGCTAGGAAAAACTCTAACTAAATTCGTATTAAGCTCTATTGTGTTAGGTTTTTCTAATTGTACTGTCTACAGATAAGCGGAATAAAATGTGATAACTACAGAAAACATTTCCTGTTACTGTTCAAAGTGAAAAAACTATTTTCATTTAATAATTACAATTTGTTGATACTGTTGAATTCAATAAAATGAATCGCTAATGTCAAATTCTTCACAATAATTCATCACTAAATAGTTTATAGTACATATATGTCAGTCGAATCTGTTTTATGGAATGTGAAAGGGGCATGTTCCTTGTTTCCATCTATCTTTTTGGAGGTACTGCATGAAAGCAAAATGGTACCTCAGTGGTTAAAATACCAAGAAAAATGAATTTTTATACTTGGACATAATTTTCAAGCAAGCCATGTGTTGGCTAATTGACAGTGTCCTGGAATTTTTCCCGACTCCAATTAAAAAATCTAAAATGGTCAAGTGGTGTCTGAAAAACTTTTGATTGAGCTCTAATAGGCTTCACAATAAATGATACCCTTATCTGAGAGTATTTAATAAAAAAATATTATACAATAAAAACCAATTTGCTTACTTATACCCAGAAATCAGATTCTGAAGACCATAAACAGTTTAAAAAACAATATATAAAGTTATCCAATTATTTCTATTACTCCTAAGTATGGCTTCCTTTGGAAGGGAAGTAAAGCCGTTGGTCCCATATTATAGATTTAGACACGTAAAGGAACCTCAAGCCTTAAAGAAAATACCTCTGAGCAAAATTTATCGGCCATTTCACGGTTTGAATTTAATGGGACGTGATGACCTATGATTTTTAAAAAAAGTTTGCAAATAAACCATATCAGCAACTTTGATTAAATTGTGTCAGATTTGAAAAAAATAATATCTGCTAAATATTATTAAAAACAAAACCTGTAATGTTTTTCAAATGTTTGTTTTTACTTAGAAATGAAATATGGGGAGTAAACTGAGATCCGTTAAATAATCGAGAAATAAACATATTTAATATTAATGTTAAATTTCTGGAATAAAAGGTGTGCTTTGTTTAGCAGCGAAACATTTAAAATATTTATTAAATCATAATTTTTGTTGAATGACTGAATATGGAAATGGGGTGAACTTTCCTCTTCAGTAATGTTTGCTTCTGCTTTCCTTTTTCATTTTATAAATTTAATTACAGCAAAACGCTCACTGCTTATATTTTCTTTAGGCTATATAATGAAGAAGTGAAGTTCATTTTATGATTGAAAATCAGGAAATTTATTTACAATATAACTATTTCATAGTCTGTTATCATCTGGTTTCGAAATCACTTATTTTGAAAATTAAATAAATGATTGTGCAATATATAGTCAATTATTAAAGTATTTATGCACATAGAAGATAGCATTGTATAAATATGGCAGAAAATCACTAAAAGTGAACATTTACATATTAATAATTGGCAAGAAATGACTCAAAATTACTAATGTAATTTATGATTTCAGAACTTTCCAAACATGGTGATATTATGTCAAGGAACGAATTTCAGATCTTTGTTGTTATTCTCTTTTGGTAGGTTGTGAAGCTGTAATTATTGACTTCAATCCATAATAATTTATAGTGCCAAAGTTATTAATATTATGTATTATATAATTAAACATATTTATAGTATTTGCTTTGCTTCATATCAAAGTAAAAGTTTTTCATTATATTCTCTAAACAGTCATTAATAGGTGTATATTTATATTAATATGTCATGTATAAATTATCAAAGACAATATGAAAACATATAATATTCCATAATTTATATACTTATCCAGTTGAAATTCTTTAAGAGGCATCACATACCATTTCGTTACTGAGAAAACGTTTTTAACAGAGTAACCTGGGAGTTTGCTTCAAGGTTCTTTCTATTGTATGTCAGCCAGACCTTATCTTTGTTAGGTTGGTTCAAAAGGCAACTGTAAAGAATTTGTCGCGTGAGGAAAGCGTGGGCGTTAGAAAACCTGTAACTTTTAAAGCGAAAGCAAATGGTAGGTTTTTCAAAAAAAGAAGGAATGGACTGGTCTTTTTGAAGTTTCTTCAAACACAGAACTACAAGAGAGAGTAGCTGTTCTTCTCTGTAACCGGGAATAGCTAAGCTACCTACGAGCCACGCCGAGGCCAACATCCAGACAAGAATCGTCTGTGGAGGAAGGAGGCAACGCATCAGCTGGCCAAAGTCTTAACGGCCCGCATTGTTTCACCAATACCCATCACATTGCCAATTGTACATCCAAATCATAGCAACCAATCATCCCCCCAACAACCCCACATAAATTAAAACGGTTACAGTTGGACGTTATTACAATCTATACTATTTTCATTACACAACTTTTCCATTTATCATTTGCTGTATGCAAGAATAACGAATAAGACCTCAAAAGTTTCAAAGGGCTACTACATTATTAGTACAGTTGGAATGTCATTAAGAATGCGCTGGTTGTAAAGCTACTAGGTCTAACTTTATTTCCAAGTAAGCATTTGCTGAATACGCCATTTACTCTTACACTGTTTGTAATAACGCGCATCTATAAGTAAATAAGACTTTCAAACTCAGCGAGTAATTGATAGTGATAATAGGAGGGGTACATACTGCTGTGATGAGAACGAATTATAGTATCAACTCGTGAATAAAGCCTAGTTTCTGTTCTGAAGAAATATATCGTATTAGCACAACACATACTAGCTAGTTGGTCAATAAATTAGGTAAAGTTATGAATTGCAAGACAATTTGTTTTTATGTTAATAAGCAATGCAACTTATTTTTGGAACAGTCTTTGGATCTTCGCATACTTTCTCACATTCTTCTTCTATTCGTGGGTAGTGATTCAATTAGCTTACAAAATGGAGTTTCTAAACTATGTGCATTATAAAAAATGAACAGTAAATAAATTTCTTTTTACGGAAAATGAGATCATCATTAATTTAGAACCATTTTAGAAATTGATATGCAAAGTCAATCACTGTCACTGTCAGTCGCATGATAAGAGGAAGAAGGCCAAGACGGTATCACCAATCATTAGTGATGAAACCTTTTCTACCATGGACGTAAAGTTGCCGTAACATTGACCACGTGGTGCAGCTGACCCTGAACTCTGTCCTTATTTAGCAACAGATTTCTGCATTGCAGCCACAAACTCTGATGACATATAACCTAGCTTCGATCAAGTTTATGCTGATATCTCGTTAGCCTAGGAATTGTTTCACATCATCAACATATCGGGCAGTCATACACTGCAATGATGGAACATGACAACGAATAATAACCAAACACCTCGCAGTTCAACTTGGTATCTCTATCAACTGTGTCAACATATTATCTACCACTTAGAGCAATGACTCCTTAATTTTTTTCATTCGCGAACCCCCTTCTTAAGGACCTGAGCTTAACACACTCCTTATTAATTCGCAAAATGTCTAACAACCTTGAATGAGCCTAAAGTTGCTACTGTTACCATAAAAATGTCTACTTTAAAATTCCTTTCCAAAAATGACGGAACACTTAAAATATTTAAAATACATATTTTCAAATAATTATACATTTATTTTCACATTTAAAACTAAATATATGTGTTAATTTCTCAAATGCAAATTTTTCTTATCTTTGAAGACACATTTTTTATATTTTTATCTAAATCAGACAATGACAATTATGTATTTGTGTTATTGAAACATTTTATGTAGAAACAGAATTCTATGTGGGCTTAAGTTACACAGTTCAGGGTAAACTACAAGTTTTTATTGTAGATTTACTCACCTGTGCATTTGAAATTCAAATGGAAGCGCGCGCTTGCTTTGAAAAGCACAGAGATTCAAAGCAAGGAACTACAAAAGTTCTCAGATCACTTGCAGCACAAAGTTTATATCAGGATTTTTTTTTTTTTTTTTTTTTTTTTTTTTAATAATCTTATGAAGAAAATGATCTCTCGCCCAAATATGTGAATGAAATTGGTTACAACTAATAAGGTTGCTAACTCTGTGAACTCCGTCCTTCCATTGTCTGGCTCCCATAAAGTCTTCTCCTTATATCATACTAAGGAAATGACTCACTGTCACTGATATCTAAATACATTCTTCATTTGAAAGAACTTAAACACTATGCCTAATCCACAGTGGCCACTTCAATATTCCAGGTGTAAATTGTAATATTATTATTACAATAAACATATGATTATACATCATTAGGGAAAATTTTGGGCGAAGCAGTTGTAAGATTTTGGGAATCCCTAGGGGGTTTGGGAAACACTGAGCTAGAACATTTAAAGATTTATGCTCAATGCATCCCTAGAACTCTTAATTGCCAATCATAAGAAACAGGGAGCCGCCATTATTCATAGTTGCTTACTGGTTACGGGGCTGAAAATGACTATTTCTTGTTCAGCATTGTAACGGGAGATAAACATGAATTCATCACTTCGAAAGACATTCAAGAATGGCACCATAAAAGTTCAAGACAGTACCCTCAGTCGGTCAAGTCACTGCCACATTCTACAGGGATTCTGAAAGGATTGTTTTGGTAAAAGTATTGCCTCGTAGTGAAACAGACAACACCATAAAATATACGAGTCAAAGCCTTTAGAAATTGAAGAAGCGGTTCTGCCGCATCCGTTCTCACAAAGATGTGATCAAAGTTCTTCTTCACGACAATGTGAAGGCACAAACATTTATTGACCCCAAATGAGAAGTGTCTTTCCTCAATCACCTTACAGCCTAGATAATCCACCTTATGATTTCCATATTTTTGTTCCTGCAGAGCAGTGATTTCCAACTTTTTTAAGTCTGGGACCAACTTTGAAGGATATCAAACATCGGGGAAATCACAAATTAAATTAGTATACGCTAACAAAATGTAAAAATTACTGTGATTAAGCAATAGCAACATTTTATTAAAACACTAGCATATTTTGTGAGTTCTTTGCTCCATCGGGAGACATCGCGATCCACCAAAAGTCACTACGAACGACTCCCCATTGAGAAACGCTGCTCTAGAGAATGCAATCCGCTAGAAGAAATTGAAGATGACGAGGAGGCCGTAACCGCACTATAAAGATACAGAGTATTATCGCAAAGGCAAACAGACTGAAATATCTACGAGGGTAGATTCATAAGTTTCCGGCCTTGCCGATAAGGATTATTGCCTTCAAAATCCTTATCTGGTATCATACGTTTTCTGTTAAGTAAGTAATTGCAACTGTAACTTCTGCTCCGCTGTGTTCAGTTGTTCAGATATAGTTGCATAAAGCAGGCTATGTGTAGAATATTGTGACATGTTCAAAGTGGAGTATAAAGCTGTTATTAAGCCCTTCACAAAAGAAGGAGTTACTCCAAATGAAATTAAACAGCGATTGGGCGGTGTATATGGGGAAGCATCCCCTTCATATTCTACCGTAAAAGAATGGGCCAAACTTATTCGAATGGGTCCAGAAAGCATTGAAGACGAAGAGTGTGCAGGCCGGCCCTTGGAGGTGCTCACTCCTGAAAACATCTCTCTTGTGGAAGGAGAAATTATGGAAGATCGGCATTCAAAGTTACAGTAAGTTTGGGCCTTTCTGGAACAACAGTCCTTCAAATTATTCATGAACATACAAACATGGATAAGGTTAGTAAGATGGGTGCCTAACTTCTTTCTTCAGTCCAAAAGCAACGACGAGTCATCTGTTGTCAGATATTTTTGGAGATCTGTCGTGGTAACGAGAGAGCAGTTCTGCAAACCATTGTTACAGGAAATGAAACTATGATCCTCTACTATGATCCCTTGCTCAAAAGAGAATCAATGGAGTGGCGTAAACCTGGCGAAGCACCGTCTCTAAAGGCCATGGTCACTCAGTCAACCAAGAAGATCATGGTCACAATCTTTTGGGACTGTGAAGGAATACTCTTCATTGACTTCAAGGAGAGGAAAACCACAGTAAATGGGGAGTACTATGTTGGCCTACTGCACAGACTACGTGCTTCCATCAAAGAGAAAAGGCGAGGAAAGCTGAGTGGCGGTGTGCGCCTTCTTCGCGATAACGCACCTGTGTACACAGCTCTTGTTGCAAAGGAAACTGTGATGAAATGTGGCTTCAAGGAGATCGACCATTCACTCTACAGCCGAGATCTAGCTCCAAGTGACTTTTCCTCTTCTCATAACTCAAGAACCTTCGAGGAAGGAAATTTAAGTGTAATGAAGAAGTGATGGATGCTGTTTATGCCCATTTTGCACACAAGATTTCTGACTACTTGGGGGGGGGGGATTAAAATGTTATTCAAAGATGTGAGAAGTGTATTGCAATAACGGGTAATAAAACCGAAAAGTGAAATATAGCTTTTATCTTTATCACACCTAGAAAATGGTTAGGCCGGAAACTTATGAACCTACCCTCATAGGTGGAGCAAAGCTATAGATTTGCAAGGAGAGTACATTGAAAATAGCACTGTATATGCAAGAATTGAGAAGTAATTCAATGTATTTTAAATTGAAGTATAACAAGCTCTGAAAGAGGAAATATAGTTGCATTCTTATTAAATGTCCTACTAAATTCTACCATTTTGTTACAGGATGATCGCGCAGAGTTTAAACCCGAGTTATAATATGCCCTCAAAGTAGAGCAGCGAGGGATCGCAGTAAGTTATCTTATCACGACTCTGGATTGCCCTTCACCTACAAATGAAGTAATATGGGTGCAAACCTCTAGTTTGCCTCTTATGCCTTAATAAAGTAAGATTTTGCCACATTAAAGTTAATTATCTCTCCACAACAAAAACAAAATAATAGCCTTTGAAGAAATAGAATGTGCTAGACCTAAAATAATAATTATATGTAGTATAATAGTCAGCAGAGCAGTAGAAAAATCTAAATATTTTATGGTAAGTTTATATTACATCCAAGAACCAGAAATAAATAATCAATAGGGTTAAATTAACATAAGAAGAATTATAAAAATTAAGGCCAGTAAGGAAATGCAATTAAAATTATACATAGCAATGTCTCTGCCTGCTTTAATGCGCGGCTCCAAATACTGCATTCAAAATACAAGCACAGTAAATAAATAAATAAATTCGGCGGAGAATATGCAGCAGAAATGAACTTTTTCAGACCGTGCTTTTTAGATTTATTTCCATGAACCAAGTTAGAAATTAGAATGATAGGAAGAAACGAATAATGGAAATAACTAATACAGCAAGGAGAAATTTACCTTTTTCTAGTCAAAAACTTTCCATCCATCGCCTTTCCAAACAAGACTTGTGACTTAGAGTATCGATTAACAAGGCATAGGGCCGTAGACTGACCAGAAGTGGCCAGATGGATTTATGATTTTCTTTGAAGGTCTTAATCCGTAAGTGCATATGGACTATTACGAACAGGATTGACAACGTTGTGCTGCAATGTGTTCAACATCTAGGTTGATTCATACATACATACATACATACATACATACATACATACATACATACATACATACATACATACATACATACATACATACATACATACATACATACATACATACATACATACATTCATGCATGCATGCATACATACATACATATATACATACATACATACATGCATGCATAATGCATACATACATACATACATACATACATACATACATACATACATACATACATACATACATGAATGCATACATGCATGCATACATACATACATACATCTAAGTGTGGAATGGTAATAGAATTTGTCATATCCATCATATGTAACATTATAATATAACATAGTGCAACATTTACCAAAAGTTGGAGGGTACCTACCATATAAATGGTTTAAATTATTTAAATTTTTGACACTTGCTTTACACTGTCATCTTTTTTACTAATCTATTTAGTCTCCAACGAGCTTTGAAACTGTTAAGCATGCTATAGCGATATGATTCCAAATATTGAACAATGCCTTGTCAAGTTCCTTGCGATTTACTGATTGGGAAAGTGACACACCACTAAATAGAATCTGATTGCCCATTTTCTTTTTTCAATGCACCAGTCTTCTGTTTTACTTGAAATTACTCTAGGAAAGGGCGTTTTAAGTGCTTAATAAGAACTAAGTCCTTGTGCATGTAAGCGGCGATATTGTCCCACTGGTTCTTTCTTGATATTCTCTTTACATGAGGGGAATAGAAGCCCTCCGGTTTATTTATTTTTTTTGCTCTAATCGCTATTGTCCTGTCCTCAGGGATGTGGTTACCCTTGACCTGCCGCTCAAGGGCTTAGTGGGTATCTTTCTTTGTACTCTCAGTTTATTCCACACAAGTCTTACATGCCTCCAAATGACTCGAACTATTCCATGCAGCTTGACACCTTATGCATAAAATGACATAACCCTTAGTGTTTTCTTCTTACACCCTTCCCCATTCTTTCCACAAGGCCGATTTCTCATAACTGCACCATATGAAGCCACCAAATTAAATTAATAGAAACAGAAAAGACGAATTGTTCAAAACCTGAAAGTGTTGCACTCTTTAGACATAGAACATGGTAATTTTGTCGTACATCTCATTTTATATGCCAACAATTAGAGATTAATTTTTGGTATCTTGAGCTGTTTTGGCTAATTATAAAAAACATAAAATTTTTGTTAGTTTTAAAATAATTTGTTTTAAAATTTTCGTGTATATGTTGTGCTGTATAAAATATACAAATGTTCTAAACTTTCCGTTTGCATGTCTGTACACATGCTAAAATGTAATGTTTTTCAGACACATTAAAATGAAAAAGTTAATAGTGTCAAGGAAATATAATATATATTTATGTAATTAAATGTCTTTGTACGCATTATAAACATGGGATGTTCATGACCTAAAAATACCTTAAAATTGCCTATAAAATTACCTTACAAATTATAAAAAATTACGAAAAAATAACTTAAATTTTTTGGCAATCCATGAAAATTATAATAATATACGTCAGAGTCTTCCATTGTATTATTAAATGTAAGTTACTAATCTTTTTAAAAACATATGTTTTACATTCAATTGCAGTAAACAAAATGGAACTGAAAAATTACCCTGTAAAAATAAAGGAACTTTATTCTGCATTATCGAAAATTACAGGATACACATGTACATTCTCAAAAGTAAAGGAACCCCGATTTTCGACAAAAATATTTCTATATTTTAGAAAGCTCCTTTTAACATCGGCACTTACAATCGGAGTATATTTAAAGTATGTTAAGTCGCTAGATGTCAATTCTTTTCCGAAATCTAATGTGTAAATTTTTACCGTTAGCGCTTCAGAAACCTATAGCATATGAAATGGTACCCGGGTCTTTATCTAGCACTTGTAATTTTATTTTTCACTACTTCATTAACTTTACCACATATCGCCAAGCTCAAATTGAGTTTCGTTGGTAAGTTCAACGGGGGTTTCAAGTTTCACACCACATCAAGTTTCTCAGTTATAGAGGGCAGCAAGTCAAACTTAGCTTTTAAGTATGTCAGTTTTGCCTTCATTTCATTGTCGGAAAACAACTCCTGAGCTTGCTGGGTGTCTTTTGCATCTTGCTTTTTCAGAGCGTTAACCATGGCTTCCACTTGCAAGTTGTTGCAGTAGTACACAGCAGCAGCATAAATCCTGGTACTCCACTTTGCAAAGGTGGATCGCGGTGTAGGGGAACACCTGGAGCTATGGATCTGAAGACATCTCTTCTTGATGGAGCTTTAACAATGACACAAGCTGGTCGACTCTAGGAAAGTGGGCTCGAACTTCTTCCTCGACCCTGTGCATAGCGTGCGCAAGGCAAATTAGATTCACCATCTTTGAATAAAAACCCATAGTATCTTTAGTAGCTTTTACCATGTACGTTGTTGCACCTCATCATGTCGAATTCCCTCAGGCCATGCTACATGCATACATTGAGCGGTTCATAGATTTTTGAATAGTTAGCTGCGTCCAAAACTTCTTTGCTCAGTAGAAATATTTCACCCGGGCTGTTGATTTCCATTTTCCCCACAATGACGTGGATTACGGAGCGGCCTTTAATGTCACTCATCATCAATAGAGACAAAGATCTTGTTAGATTAGATCCTTTGTCTAATCCTTATTATTATATTCTCAAAGTATTGAGGAATATAACTTCTTCTTAAAATCGTCTTATTGGAAATTAATTGGTCAATGTGGCGTTGCAGAAAGTCCCTTAGTTTTGCATTAATTAGTTTTCACAGAGATATATTCGCTGAAACTAGAAGGTTACACAATCCTTTAAAAAACGTACTGGTACCTGTTGCAGCTTGTGTTAACAGTAAGTGAGATGAGGTTTTCTTTTTGGCACCATTCTTGAGAGCATGTATGTGTTTCATATGCTGTTGATTTGTGAATCTTTTATCTGCTGCCACTTTAACTCCACAAACCTTGCACAGTAATAGCAAACCACCAGTCGCAAATGCGTCTTCGCCAATTCAGAAACCATTTGACTTAAATGATACTTAACATGGCTTTATTTTGGGCATTTTTAGAGCGCAACTGAGCTGCAGCTAACACGGACCCTTCTGCATTAGCTGATTTGCAGGTCATCAAAGTAACTGTCTTACTCCATAATTCCCAGAATGTATGGCTAGTTGTTTAAATAACATTTCCTGGTAAGTTACTAGCTAAAGTTGTGAACTTAATACATAATGCTCAGCATTTTTTCTACTACTGCAGCTATTTTAAGATTAATATATGTTTCATTTAAAAAAAATCCACCCTAACTTTGCTTAAACGAGGAAGGCAAAAGTATCGATGAATAGAAGGAAATTAAATTAAATTTAAAAAGAAATTAAGTACATCGCCAGAAATACAATAATAATGCAGTAAAACTATAACAATTGACCTAAAATAGAAAAATGTTGAAAATTACAAAGTAATGACATTAAAATGCTCAGTTTATATCCACAAATCCACGATCAGGATTTATATATTAGCATTGTCTACGACATTTTAGATAGAAGACGACATTACTATAAACACCCGAGCCATGGTTACGAATCAGCTTTAGCAGATATTAGGTATTTTAGTGCAAAACTTCAGATAGCTAATTCCAAGGACTTAAGTCCTTTTAAGGAGTTTTTTTTAAGATAAACTTGTTGATTCTGCTTAATACGGAGCGTGGAATAAATATTTAGAAAAATTTACGAGTGGAAAGGGGGTCGAAAAATAGGCAAATCAAGGATAAGAACATATGGTATTATAAGCTTTGTTGTGGTGCTGCAGGCGTTAATTCAAAAACAACAAACGTGATTATGGATGATCAAGAGGATTGAAAACACAACAGAGTACCTTAAACACACAATTTATTATGTGAAACACAGAGCATTGCTTCAGGGAATCACATGCCGTAATATGCAAATGCTCAAAATATGCCGCCAATGCATAAAGCCTAATGCTCCGTGTTCAGTGAATGCCAACCAGCCACATCACTCATTTCAAAAAAGAACAGTACATTTCATACGGTAAATACTAAGACGTAATTTAACAAATGAAATACAGAAATATTTCATAAAATTTACGCACTATAGTTCTGAAAATGTCTTACCACTTCCACGAAGACCTGCACATTGAGTGACAGTGCGTGACTTAGCCTGCTTATCCAATGACATTGGTTCATATTGGAATGACTATGAATGCTTTTTACATTGCAACGCAGCTATGACGTTAATCTATATCAATGTCTGTAGCTTCTTCATACTTCAGCATCTGAGATTATTCGTTACTGCTCTGAAGATACTTGGGATCTCCTCATACTTTTCTGTATATCTTTTTTCCAAACCAGTAGGTTGTAATGAAACTTATGCTGTTTGAATCACTGCTACACTATCTTGGTTTTTATTACTAAGATAAAATGTTGTATAAAATTTAAAAAATCGCGTATTACTTAATTACGACATTGGTAAACTTTTTCTTGGAACATTTCAGCTAATCAGCATTTACTACCTTAGAACCTGTACTAAGCACTTTCTAGCGAATGAGTCAGTTACTGGTCTTTTTATCTTCAGAACGTGGCATTAAATATAGTTCTCACTTACAAGGCTGCAGTTCATTCTAAATTCAAAGGAAACTGATCCAGGGTGCATATTTTGAAACCTGCAAAGACATGTGTCTTTCCAGCTTCAGAGGTTCTCAAGTAGCTTTCATTACACTTCAGTTTCGGGTGTAAATTCTGTGCAGCATTGTTATGGGCGATTAACGAAGAATTCGTGCATCCTTTTCATTGGCAACGGACAGCGCTAATTAATGAGATATGTTAGGATAAGGCGAATTGTGTGATTTTGGGACATTTTTCTATACCCAAAATTCACTGGAAGGGCAATGGAAAATTATAGTAGCATTTCATATAAAGCTTACAAAGCCAAGCTTAGCTCTATTTAGAAGCGTACGCAGGACTTCTCAAGGCAAGGATTCAAACCGAAATTTTAACAGGTACATACATCATAGGTGACATGGAAGATCTGATAGATATTAAAATGCATTTGTCAAAGATGCATTTTAATACCTAAAAAGACAAAGTGTTTCATTTGTTTTATTTTCCATTCGTTTCAGATTGTTTGTTGATTTATTTTCATATAAATAAGAACGAAGTGTACTGTAAGAGCGCTGTACAAGTTAAAAAATGAAAAAGAGGAACGAATAACAAAGAAAGGGGTAAATTAAGGTCAAAGCAAGGGCTCTAGTTAAATGCATTTTTTCTTCTCCTAAAATAATCTCTCAGATCTCTGACAGTTGGAATATAAGTTAATGAGTAATGCCCAAAAAGTATGCTTTGCTTTGAAAGCGTTTGGCCCCAGAACATTCCAGCCTGTGCTACGGCAGGTAAAACAGCACAGCACAGGGTTATCGCACCTTGCACACCAACGTGTATTATAGCCAAACAAATTTTGCATTCTTACTGCAGCAGAGGCATTCTTGACCCCGGCAGAGATAACTTTAGTTTAATAAGTGTTGTTACACAATACTTTAATGTTGTGTAATGTTTAATACACAATATTTTAAGAGAAACTATGAAGAGACAAGGCATTTTTCTTTATATTTAATAACAGGGATGACACGGTGATCCGGACATTCACTTTCTCGAAGTGCATGTACATAAACATAAAGATTTACTGGTTCTAGTAACTTGTGAAATGCATTTTAATTTTTGACATTTAAACACGTGAAACTACCAGATTTTTTTATGTCGGATATTTACACTGAGGGAGAAAACGTTAATAGCTCGAATAGAATAGAGTTGATTGCAAAATATTCTGTATTATAGGTTCATTACAATTAAAAGCTCTGGAGCATACAGAAAGACTATTTTAGTATTTCAGTTATATTAATATGAGTAATAAAAGATATAAAGTTCTATGATGCAGTTGGCAAACAATATTTCCTCATTTATTTATGAAATCAAACACCAACGAAACGTTACAATTTGTTATTGCTTTGAAAAACTTCTGTATAAACAGAATTTTAAGAGAGATGTCTTGGCGTCTTGGCTGAGAGATTAGTAAGCTCATCTCTCACTAAGGAGACTTTCGATCCCAATGACGCAAGAGGTATTGTGGCGGAAGAAGCAGCGTCTGGGCAGGTTTTTCTGGGTACTCCGGTTTAACCTCCTACTTGATCATCTTCACCATTGTAGAAAACCCTCCGTGTCTCTCGAAAGAAAAGCTCTAAACACGGCATGATGATGCCGTGAAGGACCTATTTTCGGGCGGAACACTATGATAAAATAAAGAGATATATAACCATTTTGAAGTCATTTTAATATAAGTCCATTAGTTTTCTAGTTTGAACGTGTTTAATTTATCGTATATTTGTGAAAATCAATTATTTCGAAGTGCATAAAATAAACTAATGCTAGACAATTATAAATATGTTGATGTTATAGCTGATAACATACACTGTATAAATATATAGGTGACGTATTAAATATAAAATTTCGATAGGAATATAAATCAATTCATGTTTTACTGTCTCCATGGAAAACAGAAAAAGCAGCATTATCGACTGGTTGCTCTTTCTCTCTCTGACAAAATATGTGTCAGTATTATATTAATGTTACATAAAAATAAGTTTGTTAAATTATATTTTAAACAGGCAGGTCTGGCTAGTTACTCCGCGTATGGTCGTGCGGGAACAAACAGTAAGTCAAACTTGAAAATTCTATCGGCATGAAAGATATATGGGAACTGAACTTCTAGATAAAATTATCTACTTGTTTACCTTGGAGTACAAATATGTAAAGTATATTTTTGTGTTAAATATCTGTAATGATGCAATACTTTTATTTTTCATTGCCTTTGTTGCGAAATTTTTGCAGTTCAAATATGCATAAAACATATTTTCTAATAAACTTGTAAATTGATGACTATTCTTTACAAATCATTTTTGGAAAGATATGGGCTCTTGTTAGGTTTGTGTTTTAAGGGATTTAAAAGCGATTCTTTATAAAACAACATACTTTTGAAAAATTACGATAAATTTAGTTTCATTTTGCATGAAAATTATTAGACCTAGGGATGTCCTACTTCACAAAACCATTTCTATGTTGTGGCATTATAAACAATATTAAACTTTAAATAAAGTGAGGTAAACTTTCTAATTTTCCGTCTCATTTCAAGCGGAATTGCCCTTTCATGAATTGAAAAATCGTAATTATGCACTTAGAAACTGTTTAAAAATCATTTGCACATATTACTAAAAGGTGCACTTTCCATGCTATTCACCTCAGTGTGTGTATCTCCCAGGTTGTTGTTATTCAGTCCTTTCATTCACTTTTCTTTTACTCTTATTCTTCTACCATGATACAATGATTAGTTGCACATTGCAAAGTTGTAATGGAAAAAATCATAAAATGAGCATAAAGTTACACAATGTTGCAAATGAGCAGATAAATGAGAGTTGCTTTAAACAATAGCGAAGCAAAACTTGAGTGACGAAAAAAAAGTCGAACTCGTTTAGCAAGTGGGACAATTATGTGAGATATTTTTAATGAAAATAATTATGCGCTGACATCCCTGAATACGATCCCGGAGAGGCCGATTAGTAACCATATTTGAAACAGAAAGCAAATGGAAATCATTAAAAACCTATTAAAAGAAGGAGAAAACAATTAACGAAATATTCTGGCAATTTAGACAGTAAATTTCTAATTATATAATTCCAATACTATAAAAATCTTTATACTAGCCTTATAAGCTCATGCTTCACATAACTGTCTCACTCCTATCGAACACGGGGGCAAAAAATAAGTCTCTGTTGTCCCTGAAACAAATATTACTTTATTCCTATTGTAAGGATTTATAAGTTTTGTGCTAGAGGTAAAAACAAATTCCATTTTATAAGACAAAGTTAAAGCACCTGTTGAACTTCTGTTATGTTATGCTGCTTTCCACCAATAAAACGCAAGGAAATGTTGAATTTCAAGTATTTACCTGTCTTTAAAAAGTTATCGTTTATTTTATTGTTAAGATTTTATTATTCTTTGTTTGATCAGTCTAATTCCTATAGAACTCATAGACTTCAGGTGCAGTGAAAACAAACAACACATGCTCGCAACTTTGACCTTTGTATTTGCTTTTATTAGTTGTAAGTGTGATCCAGTTCATTGATTGGGTAGAGTTACATATGCTTATAAGCAGTCGCGTTTTGAAAAATAATGTTATAATGTAATAGGATATAATTACATTTCTCACAAACATGAACTCACTAAATACTCATGTAAAATACACACTTTTGGCATTACATCATAACCAGAAACCCCTAGTACTTTTTCTAAACGTATGACCTATAGGATGTAACAACTTAATAAGTAAGTCATTGGTTTATGACCTCGAATAATATTCATTATCACGTCTAATTTCATGCTAACATGAAATGAGATTTCCGGGAAAATAACTTGCATAGTTTAAACAACAGTTCAGAAGTATTAGTATTTTGGTAAATCGAGCTGGGTAGGCGGACAAAGTATTCCTTATTCTGTAGTGATTAGCAAATGTTTAAGAACTCCATATCAGTCACAATAGTGTGTCATATGTATGCGTGTGATTTTCAAATAACACTCATATGTGCAATAAGGCATTTAAATTGATCTCACATTACATCCTGGACTTTTGACTGTGAAACTGTATATGCTTACACCGCGTAGCTTAGTAATCAATTTCCGCTCAGTGCTTACGAAAGCAAAGCTAAGAAAGATAGCAGTACCTTAGATTCTCAAATAACAAATACCGAACTCATGCCATAAATCACTGTTGACATATTCCTGTTCATTTTCGATGCAGATTCGCGTTAAGTAAACACGGGAACTTGATCACTATGCACTTCCGTTGTGAAAGTCAAATGAACGTGAAATAAAGTAATAATAATAATAATAATAATAATAATAATAATAATAATAACAACAACAACAACAACAACAATCTCTGGCCTAGGAATTGAGACAGTGACAGTGAATTGAGACAGTATATGTAGCTATTGTTCAACCTAAAAGAAATATTTGTAACACCAGCATTTATTTTCTATTTATTTATTTATTTATTTAGCCAACGCCTGTTCTTGCAGTTCGTCCATTTGACTTCGGGCCTCCCAGTAATGCGAGTAATATCGGGCAGATGTTCCAGCCTTGGACATGTGAATAGATGATCGCTCTCTATCCTTGACGTTCGGTAGAGTACACAAATCGTCGTCAGACAAGCCTGTGCGGTGTAGGTGCGCTTGTTCTGTCATAATGCGGAACCGAGCAACGGCTATAGCTCTTAGCATTTTCCGCTGCTTTGGTTCCTAAGAGTGTTCTTAGTAGAGTTGTTGATAGTGACCGATACATGATTTCGGGCAGTTCGGCTTTTCCATTGCCTAGAATCCCGGAGGTCCAGCATTTACTTTCGTTAGAGTGCCTTATGATAATTATTATAAAGTGAGTTTATGCAGCATCCGGACTATAAATAATGCGATTTATCCACATTTCTAAACACTAAAACCAGAATGAAGCGGGAAGAAATTATGTTAGTGCTGGACCGTAGACAACAGATGGGAGGGGCACAATACGTCATGAGGTACAAACCACCCTCTCACGTTACACCTATCACCCATCAGTTCTTGTCTATCTTTCGGATAGTGGCTCAATTGAGTGTACCTAACTTGATGTTAAGTATTTAAGAATTCCGATGCCTAGTGATTTGTTACTTTCATTTAGAATAGTCGAGCTATTATTATTTACTGTTAAATTTTGACTCATTTTGTATAAATAGGCAGTAATGTGAATAGTTGTGCTTCATGTACAACAGTTTTCTTTCCACCTTCTTCATTAGCTTGACACTTTAACATTTGAAACATTCACAATTATATACAGTCAAAAATAGTCTTTTCTTATGGTAAGAAATGTAACGCAATTTAATTTGTTTGGGAAAAAAAAAGTCTAGCAATGCAAACCGTAAGGGAGTATGTAGCCCCAAAATGACCAGGAACCTCATTGAAATACAAAATGTATAGGCAATACCCCGGTAAATTTAAAGACTATTTGAGTAGTAAGACCTTGCTAGGTGTACATAAATATGATTCACTATAAAGTGATAAAAACCTACTGCTTTTAGCTCTTCATTATTATAAGTAACATTTCTGGTAATCCGTATACACGCAGAGCCCCTCGCTACATGCTTGGAATTAATCTGAATTTAAGTTGCAGCACTATTAAAAAATTTCACCAAAAATTAATTGTACTTTCCTGGTAACATTCCTAATGATAAAATCGCCGAAACCGAGAATCATACGAGTATTATATAATTTAGAGCAACTCTGCTTATAACAAAAGTTTGTAAGTTGGCAGAAATTTAAACTTTTCTTATTGTGAACTAGGGGAGAGATCAAAGATTAAACTGTTCCATTTATAAAAAAAAAATCAGTGACATTCTGGATCCATGCACAACCCTCCTAAAAGCAGCTATAAAATAAACTATTAGAAACCAAAGAAACCTTGATTTACAAAATTACGAACATTATGACATCACAGCACTTAATTATAATACGAATAATTTGGAGGAAAACTGTTTTGTCACCTCTTATACTTAAAACTAAAACTACACTCGTTCACTGCCTAACTAACCCTAACCCAAACATAAACACAAAAAAATCCGAGATTAAACTTAAACTTGATCGACAGGTTAAATTTTTCAAGCAGTTCGATGAAAAGTGCAACGATGTACAAAATTACCTAGCCAGTGACGTTAGGAAAACTACCTATGATGGACTCTCAATGTGTTTCGTTCGACAGTGCATTTGAATTTAATGGATGATCAAATTTATTGGTTTTACCGCGAGTTTGTTTGTATGGATGATATAATTGCTAGTCAGCGTACCTTACCTTGAAGGATATCGGTTTCGAGAGTACGATACTGTGAAACCTAGGTGTGGTTAAAGAATTAGCACGACAATGTTTTGTAAATAAATTGACTGGTAATAGCCTTTCTTTCTTTATCCCTATTCTAGAAGCACTGCCGCCCTCCATAGGGTATTCCCAGAGCTAGATCAACTGATTGTACTGATAGAAACTCGCTCCGCCACAGCGGAGTCATTCATTTAATATGACTCGCGTGGTAAAGACGGAATGAAGTTGATCAGCCAGTAAATCTGCCTCTTGGTTAATTTACAGCCTCTGAGAACTTGTGTTAAAGAGGGTTCATTTGACAACAATATCCTTTTGCATAACACAGATATTAATTGTAGAGATTCTGGACAGCCATTCTGGCTACAGTCTTATTTGCCTTCTTTTCTTCCGCTCTTCACGCTTCTTTGCCTACAGTGGCGAACAGCTACCGAAGTTTTACCTTACGTCATCCTGAAACTCTAGATATCACTTCTTATATTTTGGTAAGTGTGTTTTAAACGATCCTTATTTCCAAATTTTTAACAATCACAGGATAAAACAAAATAAATAAATTATTTATTGGACACAAACAGAGTATGGTTATGTTTATGTATGGTTATCAGTTTATGTTATTTTAATCATAAACGCCATTAACCATTAAAATTGAATTTTTTAAAACAGTAAATAATACCCTCAGGATGTATTTTACTGGCGTTAAATAAATAAATGTCATTGCAATGTAATGGAAAAAAAAAAAAACAAAGAATTACTTATATAAAAATACAGATTAATACATTAAAAATATGTCATAATAAAATATGTCGCAATACTAAATGAGCTAAATAAATTATTCTAAATATTTTCCCCTTATTAATTAACCAAATGATCAAAAATCTGTAAAAAAACAGGTTCAGAAATTAATTTTCCAATAAACGCATAAAAACTTTTAAAACGTGGCGCAGTTTTAAGCCCCTCATTTTGTTTTCCTTTGGAGGACCTACAACTGGAGACATCACGTGTGTGTGTGCCTGTTGTCCGCACTTGGCAAACCGTATGTAAGTCAAAACAAGCGCTTTATTTGCCTTAGTGTGCAGTGGAAATTGGTCATTGAACCACTCAGCTCCAATTGTCACATTGCTCATCACAAATGGATAATGATTGCAATTTCGTTTTCTGTATCGTGATTGCAAAATTGCTTTAAACGTTGAGCATTTTGGCATTTTGAGCTAGCATTTTTCTGAAAATTTTTGTTCAATAATCTTTGTACATCTTCTTTTTCTCAGCACTATATTCGGTTTAGCTCCTGATAAAGCACTATATATTATTTTAACAGAAAGAAAAAAAAACTGACATTTATAAGTTTTTCAAGAGCTCCTTATTCAAATTCTGCTCATTAAGTTCTTAAATGCCGGAAGGCACAACATGTTACCGGAAGTGCCATAAGTGACCTAAATACACCAATCGCGTTCTGGCAGGAGCACTTTAGTCATCGTCAATATTTATAATGTTTTCCCTACAGTATCTCTAATGCAACGAAATTGGACTTTCTTCCTTCATCTACTATTATAATTTGAATATGTTCAGGCCCACAGCATTTACTGCCATAAAAAAAAAATCAACAACAACAACAAAACATATTACATGGAAAACTATGTTATACATTGTAACATGACCAGAGTAGGTTATGCTGTATTTCAGAAAAAGAGTATAATTTTACAACTATATTCATACCTGATCATATTACAGTAAATGTCAGTCTCTTGTTCTAAATAGAAATCACTGATTTTGATATGTCTTAATATTACTTTCCACTTCCTTATACCAAAGGGTTTTGCCCCGTGGTTGCCGAATCCCAAACCTACCTTTATCCGTGTGGTGTTCCACTGCGTACCGGTTCAGATTGTAATGTACAGTGTTGTTCGTAGCCAATGTCAGTTTCAGTTACAAGCAATGAATTTAAAAGACTTGGCATCTATATCGATTAGCTCACTCCAAATTCAAACCGCGCGATTCACTCTCTATGCGGTGTGAAGAAACTCAGAGTAATGTAAAGAGGTATCAAATTCAGTTATGCTGAATGTTAACCCAATTTAGAACAAGATACTGGAATGTACTATAGTATGCCGAGGTATATATCTTTGTTTGTTTTCGGTTTACAAACTTATTCCTGCGTTCTTCAGTACCCAAACTCCAATTATACTGGGTGACTTTTCCTTCGCGGAACGGCTCCAAATGCAGTTGGCCTCAGCTGACCAGCTCTGCAGTTCTCGTCTCGTTCCCATGCTTGAAAGCCGGTCGGGGAGCCGGAGGGGAGGTCACTACGAGTTTAACTCTAGGAACGTACGGACGTGTTCTTGAGTGTTGTGTGACAGAGTATTAGGAATTCATTAAGCGGCGTAATAAGTACCGTGTATTAATTGCTTAATATGGCTCATTTCAGGTTTCTATTCCCCAAAGTGTGTTTATTCACGATTCGTACGTGCGTGCAGAATCAGCTCATGATGCACGGAGATTGTTTCAGGAGAGATTTCCTGATACTTGGCTTCTAAGTTGAATTCGATTCACAGATTGTAAATAAACTTCGTGAAACGGAAAGTATTCTTGATTAAAAAAATAATAAAAATCGTACACAGCCTTGTACAGTACTCGCAGAAGAAACGTTAGATAACATTGGACATGCTCTGGAACTTTTGCATAATAAATCACATCGACATCTTTCTCAATAAACAGGAATTTCCCATTTCTCTGTTTGAACGGCCACAAAGCTACTGAAGTTAAAACCTATAAAATTTCTGTTGTGCAAGAACATACAATCGGGTGATCCTGCATCCAGAAGTAGATTTTTTGAATGGATTTTTAATAGTGTGCGTGAAAGAGAAATTGACCCTAATCTAATTTTATTACGGAAGAATCTTGTTTCTCCTAAGTGAGTATGTTAATTCACAAAACAGCCAACACTAGAGTTCAGAAAAACTGATGCTTTACGAGGAACCACTACACGATCAAAAAATAGGAGTGTGGTTCGCCATTAAAGGTGAGAGAATAATGTTTTTTTTTTTTTTTTTTTTTTTTTTTTTTTTTTTTTGAGATACAATAGTGATAGGTGTATGCAGAATATGTTGTAACCCTTGTCCCCTGAATTGACTGTGAGGGCTCGTGACTTTCCAACTGGATTCTGCAACTGCACAAACAGCACGTGTTCTTTCATGCAATTCATGAAATATTTATCATTAACAACATAATGACCCATTGATCCTCCTATTTAGCCACCTTCGTTATTATCTCTGGGAGCATTAAAGGAAAACGTGTACAAGACACATTCACACTTATTAGATGAACTGAAAAAAATTGGTAAACATTTTCTTTCATTTTTCAGAAGTAACTGCAGAGGGTAATGGTTAATTTCACAAGCCGATGCCAGTAATCTAAGAAAAATAATGGGGGGGGGGGCAGTTCCAGTATCTTCTTGCGTAATATTGATGAGTAAATGTCCCTTTTACGTGTTTAAGTGTTAGTAATAACTTAAGCGACAATCAAAGCTGCGGATTCTGATTCCTGTTCACCGCGGTACCGGCCTTAAGCGTGGAACGATCCTGCAAAGGAAAGATCACCGATTATTTGTCATACCACTGGCCAACCTCCATTCCACGACTTTCCTTAGCACTGGTCACCCCTTCACGACAGGTTCGCCTAACCAGGCCACGTCTTCTCCTCTTAGACGAATTTCCTATTCATTTTAATTGCAAATAATTTTAAAAGTAGACTCTCTTTCGAGCTGTACAGCATATGTATAACATAGACTTTTTTGTCATATATATTTTAGTTTTAGATGCCAGGAAATAACGTGTACCTGAGTGTAACTCAAATTATAACAGCACATTGAATGTAGGTGAAGGTAGGTGGTCCAAATTTTATCGCATGTTTTATTCCCTAAGATAGGCACATTAAAGCAGCAATGTTTGCAGAGCATACTTAGAAAGAACTTTACAGGAGAGAAAATGGAAAAATCATTTAAGTCCCAAAAACTGGCAAGTGATTCTGTTCCTTGCATTCCCTCATGTTTCCCAAAAAGACGCTGAGGCCAAACGAACTGCTTTTAAGCAACTGGAAAACAAAGTTGAGCAGCTTTTACAAGTATACCTAATAAAATCTCACATGTTTATTCTACGTTGAATATATTCATACAAAGTATGAATTAAAGCAAAGTGTCAATGTAAGTACTGCAAAGAACCTGTAAGATTTTATCATCTGAATGCTGATTTTGCATAATGTGAAAATAGATACTTTGCAATAATTTGCAACATTAATGTTTCATAGGATTTAATTATGATTGTGTATACACACGTTCCTTCACATAGTTCCAAGGATCCTCTTGTCAGTAATCTGAAAATGACTAAACTGTTTTAAATATTAAATTTTTTAACTACCAATAAACGAAAGTATGTAAATGTTTCATATTCACTGTATAATGCGGGAATGAAAGCTGAAAGGCATTTAAAAAGTGTAGAAAGTGCTATTTAATAGCAATTTGATAATAACATGTTTAAATATAATAAATGACCAGATAAATTTTAATAGTACTAATGAAGCTTTTGCCAATGTCGTTCTGAACAACAATATAAATTACACAAATGAGTTATGCCAAACAAATAGTATTAAGAAAATACATTTTAAAAAACACTTAAACGACATGTATTTTTATACATCCAGGTATGTCCATGCAAAATGTCATTTTTTCCCTCTTTTATTTGTCAATAATATTAAAAGTTATATGGAATAATCTGGGCCGAAGAGTTGGTGAAATAACCTATATATTTTCACAAATGAAATTGTCACATGATCCTCACCCATTGAAGATCTCCAATTTGTTAATGGGTAGAAACAATTGTGTCAGTTTTGGCCGTACTTAAGTTTAACGCGACTGGTGCAAGGCTTAGTCGAATGTTTCTGGCAAAGTACAATTTCTAACTCCAGTTTAAGGTTACCCACGCTAGTTTCTGTCCTTACATTTATATTACATTTTCATACTATTGTATCATTCTCCATTTCGATGAAATACGCATGAGTTCGTGAAGTTATTGTAATGCTTAGCCTTTAATCTAGAAATTCTATACTTAAAAAGTTTTCAACAATAAGCAGTGATGTTTTTTTTTGTGATTTTTAAACACAAGTAGAGCGAGACAACTTTAAATTATACACCTTAAAATAAGGGGAAAAAAAGAGTAATAGACACTTGCTATAAATTTAAAGATTCCATTACTTAATTACTTTCCTCAGAGTCAATGTAAAACTTTCAAACAATATCGGAAATGTTATAAAATTATCTGATAGAATTAATTATTGAAACAACTTTAAAATAGACCATTGGCACTTATAGCTCTTTCGTTAGAACATGGGATTTCCAAATTTAATGAAACGAAATATATTTGAAAAGAATATAAAGAAATTGCAGCACAAGAATGAGAATGGTTCAGGCCGAAACACATGGAAATGAAATGATCATCACATATGCCTCACTCACCCTACATCCTCGGTTCAATTCGGCGGTTTGTTATTTTCTTTCACTCATTTTTCTGCACCTGTAATGGATTTTGCAAAATATGAAGCATGAATTTTTAAAGTTTTATATATGCAGGGTCTGTAGGCCACACATGTATAAGGCCTCGGGTTCCATCTTGAGGAGAAGTCTTTTTTTCTTCCCGTAAATGTAAGACAGACATTGCACGCGCATCCTCCGCACAAAGTTCCTGGTTCGATGCCTGTCAGCGTGCGCTTATATGTGTTAGCCCACGGTGCTGAAACTCGCATTTTAGAGTGACAACTGTGCCACAGTTCAAGAAATATGTGCATGCATGTAAATATGTCATTTTCATCACACTTTCATTGTTACTCTTTGAGTGCCAACTATGTGTCCATTGTACGGAAACACCGCCACGGGTGGCCGAGGTCGTTAAGGCACGGACTCGTGAGCGGGAGGTCTGCGGTTTGAATCCCGCCAGGACCGTTCTCCCTGACTGGGTTTTTTTTCCAGGTTTTCCTCAGTCTTCATAACTGGCAAATGCCGGGGAGGTACCTAAACTTAGCCCTGGAACGCTTCCTTCCTTTAAAAAAAATCCTTTCCCAATTTATCATTTCATCTCATGTATTATCGGTGTCCACCTTCTGTGGTGCCTCAGTAGTAAAAACGGCCGTTAAACACTACTAAAAAAAATTGTACGGAAACAAGTTACTTTTGACTACTTTCCCTAAGATTCCTCATAGTTTCATAGCTGGAGTTACCCATATTCTTTACGATACGGCGGTTTATGACTTGTAACAACATAAAATTACGCAGAAGCCGACAAATGCAAGTTTCGTCTGTATGAAGACTGTGGAACCCACGTGGGGCGATAAAGAGATAAAATATTTTAGATAATAATACTGGTAAGTCTACATGTATACTTGATGTACAAATATTTATAATGGATGAATCTGTAATAACAGTTAACATAGTAGTCGAATAAGTATGAAGAAACTTAATGTGGACAGTAAATTTCAGTTTGCTGTTACGACAGCAAGCGTTATTTTTTTGTCTTTGCATGATTATGTAACTTAGATCCAGTGTTTATGTAACAATTTGTTATTGTAGGCTAAGGTGCTAGTTGCAGTGAGTTAGTGAAATAAATTTTATTGTCGTGTTTCCAACTGAAGTGTAACCACTTGAACAAGGAAATAATAAGTCTGCAGAAATAACTTACATACTGTAGATGAACTTAATGCTATTTCGAACAGCTCCTACAATGTAGGTTAGAACTCGTCATAAAATAAATCTAATACTATGTACTTGCTATTATTGATCAAAGCTATTAAAGTATTGCTTCAAAATCTAGAGATTAGAGGTAGAAAACAATTTGAGACAGTTTAATTTTTCAAGAAAGGATAAAACAAAAAATACTTGGGTCAGTACAATTAAGTTTGAAAAGAATGGGTATGACGAAAACATGGAGCTAAAATGAAATGTTTTTGGACAGAAATTCAACTAAGGATCGAAGATATTGACATATAGGAAATATTTAGCGGCTTTAATAATAAAGAACCCAAGTTTATACAGATGCATGAAAAATATTCGGGGTAGCGAAAAATATGTTGAATAGATAACAACAAATGGATTTAAATAGTTGAAAGGATGGACGGTTCAATATAGAGATATGTTCAATGTATAGAAAGAAGGAAAATATACGAAATATTTTATTAGGACGTAAAGAAATTAAAAAGAAAGAGGAGAAATCGCTTTTGGAGAGATGGAGATTTCTTCCAGTACAAGTAGTTGGAAATAAGATATAAATTTAAGCACAGAGACGATTTTTAACTGTCGAATAAATTCAATATCCCAATAACCACAATGTTGTGCATTTTGGATCAATTGCAAAATATATAGATTGCAAAATATCGGCATAGCTGGACGGAAAGTATTTAGCCTAAAGTAACTGCAAGAATGTACTACTTCTATGTTCTGGAAGTCTTTGTTGGAAATTTGAACAACATATTAATATGCCAAACTTTGATCTTTATTGGCATTTTAGTGCACTTTGATATGCTTTCTAAAATACTTGTGAAGGTTGTTTTTTAGTTCTTAATTTCATTTGTTTTCCCCGATGAGTTGTATCTTTGCATTCTTTAACCTCAGCTTTACTACACATATCATCAATGGGAATCATGTCTAGGGGTGTTAGCAAACCATGATAAAAGCTTCTCTTTTGTTTTCAATCAACTGTGAGTGCACCTTGAACATCGCTCTATCACATAAGTGCTGCTTAAATAAAAGTGTTTGAGCTATACATTCTGAAGCGTTTTCTTCTTACATATTGGTCGCTTTCGTCAATATGAAGTACGTTAATTGGAAAAGTACACCTAAAGAATGAATGAGTTTGAGCATGAAATGCAGCCGCTCAGATGTTAGATGGAGTTATTATCAAATTCCTTATTTTACGAATTTGGGCGTAAGATGTCAGAAAGGCTCTACATTTTATTAACTTGGCACGAAAGGTAGAAGATATTTAGAATTATTTTCATTTACCCACCTAAATCCTCATAACACGTTTAACATTTCATCAATTGCATTACTGTAGATTCCACATTTCATCCCAGAATTTGAGCAACTAAATTGGGGTAAAATATTGGTAGGAAAATGTATATTAAATAAACAAAAATAGTTTCTGGTGATAAATTGACGGTATAACTCTATATGTTGCATTTTACTTATATTTATTATATTGAGTATTGAATTCATTATTGTTTAAAGTTGTACGAGTAGAAATGCAAGGGAAACTTTCATCCAGGAAGCCGAGACTGGCGCGACCTTGGTCCCGTGCGGTTTACGTTCAGCTGCGAACGCAGAAAAAAATAACTCCTCTGATTTGTTTTCCCTGCAGTTGTATATAAATAGTATATTTTTAATTTCCTAATTCAAAAATAGCAAAATCACTTAAAGAACCTGTTCCCTACTGAAAATTGCTTCTTTCAGCTTTGAATACCTCTGTGGGTTTATGTCTTTAGTGTCACGCCATATTCAAGTTTTAAACATTTCAATTGAAATTACGCTTCTGCTCAAAGGAATCATATAATGATATGTTCCTCAATGATAATAGGGCCGGAAACAGCACATTTTAGTCACAAGCTAAGATAAGTAGCAATATTTGTGTTTTTCTATAAACATATTAAACCATATTTAGCAGATGATAGGATTTCTTGTTGTTATTATCATTATCATTCAATTCTAATACTATATTCTCTGAAGAAACCAGCTTACTTTGGTACCATTAAGGAAGTATTCACCTGAGAATAAAGCAGTGAGGTGAGGTTCTTGTACTTGCCTGATTATGTTGGCACAGGAAAGAAAAGCGTAACAGATGTGAGGAGCTGGCACGGCTATCATCTCGCCATGGGGTACGCCATCTCTAAATAGACTCACACACACACTTGTTTTCTCTTTGATCAGGGATCCGAGTTCGCGACCCGAGGTCGGTTATTTTGAATTTGTGTTACTCCTATGATCTGGAAAGTTGCCATTTCAAGAGCATCAACTTATGAATCTATCTTTTCCGGGATTTACGGCATATGTTTTTAATGCGATATCTCGAGAAGGTATTCATGCATCTTGTTGACGTGTATCATAGCTAAAATGTCTAGAGGCCTTCAATTATATAGGACATATTATTGTAATAAATTAAGAAAGTTTACAGGTAATGGAACTGCGACATTTTAATGTTAGTAAAATATTTACGGGGAACAAATAGGTATTTATGCTATAAGGGAGATAAGAGGTAGTTGCCAATCAATAGCCATGCGTAATAAAACAAATGTTTATTTTATATTATTTTCATTTTATATGATTCAATATCGGAGAATGGGTAGAGTTTTGTGTTCTATTATTTGTTGTTGCTACGCGACCATTGAACAAAACATTTGAAATTGTTTACACATAGAAAACTGTAGCAGATATTTTAAAAACTACTTGCAATTTATTAAAAATAATTGCATATAAAGAAGAAGCAGCGAGTGTTGAATGTGAATTGTTATTACCCTGAAAGTCGAAATAGAAATGTGAAAGTACGTACAATTTACTTAAGGAATTGTGTAATAATTTTTAATTTTTTTGTTGTTAAACCATCACTTCACCAGAGAGATAAGTTAACATATATCCCGCCGTCAATAGCAACCAACACTATTAAGGTAAAATTCACTAACTTTTCTAAAAGCAACATCTTTATAGCATATTTGCTGTATTAGGAATGGAAATAGTTAATTGCGTTTTAGTATCATAAAGGATCTAATTGCAGCACGATGTAGAGATGGCTGATACATAATTCTGCAACAAGATGGAGTCCCTCCGCATCTTGCTGTGGGATCAGAAGCAGTACTGGGCCGCCCGGCCTTGTCACCAAGAAGAGGTTTGTTCACTCCAGACAACTATTTGAACTTTTATAAGGGTAAAGTGAGTCAACAACAGAATAACTGCAAGCTAATATGAAAGAAAATTCACATACATCACAAACGATTTTCTCTGCTTGTGTGATGGCGCTCATACTGATATCTGGACACACAGCAAATGGCAATAGTTTTGCCCTTTAAGCAGTTAAAGATATATAACGCGATTTGCTCGTCTGTACAATTGCTGTTTGTGACATTTTGCACAAACGTTGCCTAATATTTGCTCTATGGAAACCCGTTAATATTTTGGAAGATAACCCATATGACACAGGAGAAGCACTGGTGGTTTTTTCCTGGAATAGAGATTAAAGTCATTCGGCTGCTTATTTATGTTACGTTGATACGATACGAGGATAAATGAGGTTGATTAAGGTTCGCTCAGGAAAACAACCTTGTCGCGTCTCTGTAATCTATTTCGGTGATAAAAGAGATTGGGTGTGTAAGTGGGAGTAAATAACTTATGAATTTATTCATTATTTATTAATTCAGACACCTAGATATTGTTAATATAAGAAACAGGAATTATTCATAGTATCTGCTCAATATTTCATGTGCACAAGTAACAGGAAAAACGCTGGAGAATTTGCAGAGTGTGCTACTGTTTAGACGAAAGCGATAACGCTAGACACTGAGAGCTTGTTGGATGGGGCGAGGTTATTAAGAATTGTTCATTAAACTTGTATTCATCGTACTTTTACTTATAAAAACGCATCTTCCCATTTCTTATTTACAGGTTCATCTGCTTGGGTATGGATAATATTAAATATTATTATAAAAGCTAATAAGATAGTAGGAGGCATTTCTTGCTGGTAATATTTTGTATTAAAGATGTGAGTGTGAGTTATTGCACATGGCAAGGATGAAAATCAACAATACATAATGACAAATGAATATCGCAGATGATTGAAGCGGCTACTACAAATGAACAGAGAGCGCAATGATTTCTTTGGTACGCTAAATTTGAGTGTTAAACACGTTCAAAAAGAATAATTTCGATGTTAATATGGTTTGCGTAATGTACCTAAATAGATTCCATAAAGTTGTGGTATCCAAAATTTTTTCAAACATGTTTTGTGCTAAAAAAAAAAAAAAAAAAAAAAAAAAAAAAAAAAAAAAAAAACCAACATGCAGGATGTCGCAGACGAAACTCAATCTATTTCTGAAGCCACAATATGGAGCTCTACGAAAAGTTTAAGACGACTGTCAGCAAAGATGAATATACCATTTACGCCCTGTCAGCATATTTTTCGAAAGTACCTGTAACTTGTACCCATATCACTTATAACATCGACAAGCCTTACACGATGAGGACCACAAAGTTCATTTCAATTTTGCATCCATATACGCCAACGAATTGAAGATAATGACGGCTTTTAAAGAAATGTATATGCACAGAAGAAGCGACTTTTCGTGTCAGCGGAAGAGTAAACACTCACAACTGCGTTATTTCGGCAAGAGAAAATCCACGTCTCCCACGAGCTTGAAAGATCAAGTCCAAAAATTAACGTATGATTTGGAGTGAGCAGCAATTAAGTGTACGGATCATTCTTCTTTGCAGAAAAGACAGCACGCTTATTTGAATATGTAGCAGTTATTTCTTTTGCCACAACTTAAGGAAGACAACAATACGAACATTGTAATGAAGCAAGATGGTGCACCCACTCACTGGGCGTGAGAAGTTCATCATTTTCTAAATACTTTTTTCAATCGTTTGTGGTGTGGTCCTGACGGACCAATTATTTGGCCCCCAAACTCTCCTGATCTAACCCCCCTTGACTTCTTCTTGTAGGGTTTTGTTAAAGACACTATCCATCATAGAAACCCAGGAACATTGATGATCTGAAATTAAAAATTACTCAAGCTTTCCAATCAATCACCCCTCTGATTTTACAATGGAAAAGGGTTTAATTGCATCACCGCTATGAGTTATGCAGAGTGCACAATTGGGGCCATGTAGTGTTCTGAGAAATTTCTCATCTTTCAGTATTGTATACACTAAGCTTCAAAATATAAAGTTCAGTAGTAAATGGTTTATAGTGTTTTTATTTTACTTATCATCCTATTTCGCTTACACGAGTTTGACATTAATAAATACGATCCGTCAATGGTTGTGACACCAGGCATGGCTGCGTTTTAGGAACAACTCGCTAAGGGGATGTAACGTATTTGGCGCCATCAATATAAAATAAAACAAAAGAGACCATTGCTGCCTCACTTATCGTCATTTTAAGTAAAAATAAGGAAGTAATGAGAATAATAAGCATGAACATTTGCTAGATGATACTTCCCTAAATCCTTCATTCTCCCCTGAACTACCCCATCTACAACACCAATATCTATAGGCCCAGGAAACATGTAAACACGAATGTGTGTTAATAGCAGCCCTGCTATAATTGGAAAAATAATTTCAGAAGTAATGCGAACTTCACCCTTCCACATTTACCTACCAAATTAGTAAGTGAAAAAACTTTAAAAAATTCAAATATAATATCGCATACGTTATGGAAATTTATATAAGTGACCGAACCGATGCTGCGAAAAAGGATAGCCAAGCCTGATTTCGTAATTCTGTTGCGGAACGAGATAGCTTTACAATAACTGTGCACAACTAAACTTGTAACTTTTTTTTTAAAAAGAAACTGCTCTCTATATTGAAGAAATAGGACTTGAACTATTAGGGAAGACATTAACGTAACTAGTCTTCCGTTTGGAATTCTCAAATAAGTTTCATCACATTACGTTAACAGCTGCATGAGTATACTAGGGTAAACGGTCCTATTTTTGGCACACCTCTAGTAGTTGGCAGCATTCTTTTAGAGCAGTAGTTGGCAGACGTGTTTGTAATGCACATCGTAAATCTTATCTTCATTGTTGCACTGCCATTCGGTTTAACAACGTGCTCATTGTTTGGTGGAAGTTGCTTGCATATGGATGTGTATTTTTGTTACTTTTTAGCGGAAAGATAGGGTGGAGATGTAGTTGAAATTGACAATTTATTAACATAGTGACTTTAAATGTTTATAAATAGGTTTTATGATATAAACTTGGCCTCGGAAAACACATGAAAAAGACCCAGTACTGTAACCTAAGTTTTAACGCGAAAGCAAAAGTTGACAATAAATGCAGGGGCGAAGGGTCCATTAAATGTTTGCTTTTGATCAATAATTCGGTGAAAGGCTGAGCCTGTGTTAATGCAAGCTCAGCAAGTATTTTCTATGGCACTATCAGGGAGAGGTGAAAGGCTGGGTCTAAATGCAATATTCGTTAACGGTGTAGGCTAGCCTTGGTCGTAGCACATGTGATTGTCAGTCCTCTTCTGACATTTTGTAGAGCCAGGAACCAACAGAAGAACCAGAATGCAAACGATTGCAATTTATTATTATTATTATTTATTTTTAGTTGTATTAAGGTAATATAACGTTATTTTATTTTAACAGTAAATATAATTCACTGTGATTGTTTTATAATTCCTTCTTAAACTCTTAATCGTATTTTAATTTAGGCGTTACTGCAGATCGTATGATAAGGTGGTAACTCTCCATCTATACGTAATTATCAACTCTAGCGCAATAGCGCGGCATGTTAGTAAAATTGCGCATAAAGGGATGGTAAAATGATTATTGAAACATTAAGAATCCTTTTACAGAATATTTTATGTATATGCATAGAAAATGGACCGGGAGATTGAGCACATATACAAACAAGTTCAAGGATGACTCACTCACGGATCATCGACTTTTTTAACATTGTGTGTAGCTTAATTCAACAATCACTTATATTATCGATAATCATAATTTCGTAATTTTGAACGTGAAAGACATGTATAATAATACAAAGTCATTTTCGTGGTATATTTAACATACATAAATTTCCACATCCTTTGTCTCAGCCTACCTGTACGAAAGACCACGTTTCGCCATTGAATTAACTGTATACGAAAATGCAGGTATCGCAGTAATTGGCATATCTTCAGATATGTGGAAATTTGAGTCTCATTATTATTTTTGGTAACCATTTCTGCAGCTAATTCCATATTTTTGGCAACTGTAATAATAACAATAATAATAATACAAATAATAATAATTATAAGAATTTATTACGGTAATATTAACAATAATTTTATTGTTTTTATTTGTTTAAGAACACAATAGCCACCAGAAATTACCATAAGTGCCAATAACACTGGGAGCGCGATTTTCATCTCTGGGACAGCAACGATTGGTTCTTGTAAACTTTGATACATAAAAACCGAACATGTTCTTTAAATTATCCGATCAGGTATATTTTTATTTGTATTCGGTTCACGACTATGACTACAATAATATAATGTATTATTAAGGTTTTGCTATTTATATTTTGTAGAATGTATATTAAATAAATCATACACTGCTTTAAACATAATTATTACGCTTGATACAGTTTGTACCTGGTGAGTTCCCTAATCTCTAACTTATTTTGTGTGTTTCGTACAACTTTATTACCGGAAATCCCTTGCTGTTTTGGAAGCGCCGGAGCGGAAGTTTGCATTGTAAAAAGTGTAAATCTTAAGAGATAAACATACTGACTAAACTGCTATTGCTGCTTTTAAAAGCGTTCTTAGTAAAACTTTCGATTAGATATTTGGTTTGATGATTTAGTCTAGTGCTGTTGTGCTTTGAAGCGAGATAGTGGTGTGGTATTGTTAGTGAGTACAGAAATTTTATTTCTGTGTTCAGCATCGATAAAAATGAGATAACTCAGTGTCGTAATCATGAGATGTTATTTTTGTGAAAAGTGTACACCAAAATCCCAAAGAAAAATGTAAAACAACAAAAACAGCTCATTTTCAATATTTGGATATAAAATTGGCCATCAAGATAAAAATTGAGCCACAAACTTGTACAACTAAGTGGTTATGTGAGCAATTGAAATCCTTACCATTCACTCTAGGTGGGAACAACAAAATCACAAGAATGATTTATTTCTGTATGGTAAAAGAATCACCTTTGACAAAGAAAATAAAATCCAATGTTATTTATCCAAATGTGCCATTAGCAGCTAGACCAGTTCATGATGAAACTTTACAATCCCAGTTGCTCCAAAATCATTCGAAGAAACTGATAGTACAGCAAACAAGTGATGATTCAAACAAGCCCTCAAGTTCAAGTGATTCAACTTACAAACTCCCCGCTACTAGAAACGTGGTTCAGTTGTTCCATAAACTAGATTTAAATGATTTAACAGGGGGGGAAAACAAGCAGTTATTAGACTGGAATTTGCAACAGAGGAATATGCTTGCTGAAACAACTAGAAATGCAGTCTATAGGAAACGGCATTAAATGTATGCAAAAGTACATGCTTTTGTAATGATGTCAATGGTCTAATGACCGAACCAGGAATTCAGCATAATCCAAACGAGTGGCGATTATTTATCGACTCCTCAAAGTTCAGTTTAAATGCAGTTTTGTTGCATAATGGGAACACATTTTCCTTAATTCCATTGCTTCCCGTTTTAGACTTGAAAGAAGCATGTGAAACAATGTCCACGATCCTTAGTTTAATTAATTACGAGCTGTATTCATCAAAATATGTGGCGACCTTAAAGTTAATGCACTTTCTATAGAGATGCAGGGAAGGTTCACAAAACCACTTTCCTTCGTGGGTTTCTGGGGCAGTCGTGATAGAAAAAAACTCTATAACATTAAACATTGGGTAACTAGGCAGGATTTACACATAAAATTACGTTTCATAGGATTTTATAGAGACAGCAGTGGTTTCTGTTACCTGCAAGAATTATTTCCTCTTTTGGCATATTCAAAGTTAAAGGATGGTATTTTGTTGGCCCACAGATAAGGAAGCTTTTATAATACGAAGTTTTTAAAAGTAAGTTTAAAAATGTGGAACTGATGGCCAAGCGTGCTGACTGGTTTCTTCGCAAAAAGAAGTATGAATAATATGAATCTTTAGTAAACACATTACTACAATTATATAAAGAAGTGGGCTGTAAGATGCCACTAAAAGTCCATTTCCTTCATTCATATTTTAAATTTGAAAATATTCCGAACTTACAGAAAAGAAAGAATAGCATGTTGAGGAATTCTTGACTGTTTCAGACTGTGAGCACATTACCATCACAAAGCAAGAGCATCAATCCTATAGCAAGTTGCCCTGTGGTGCAGTCTTGTGATTACATGCCTCTTACATATGCCATAGATGAAAAGACCCATGAAGAATGCTATGAACATGAAAACAGAATACTGAAAGGGACACATCAATAACCAGTGTACAAAAAATGTATTTTCTGAGCTACCGGCAAGCAGACAAGAAGGAACTTTTGGGATGTGTTTTAAATGTCCAAGAATTGTTTCATTGATGAGGAAGGGTTATTAATGAAGTACGGGCAATAAACTATAACACGAAAGTTGCCTCCCAAATCGTCACACCAGGCATGGTGTTGATGATTCCAATACAGATCTGTTCCTTTGTCACGAACGTTTTACAATAGCAGACAGTAATGAGTGTGGGGATGGTTTGTACTTTCATATTCGAACTTGTCCGAACTTTTTGTTTGTACTATTTTCAACATTTTCAGATATTTTAAACATTTTCATTTAAACTAATATTCTCGGCATATCTAATAGATAAAGAGATCTAAGGGCATGTGCAAAAGTTTTGTTGTAAAATATTTCATGCTTTAATATGGGGTGTCAATAAATTGAATGTTCAAGTGAAAAGGGTGATTGACATTCTTATTAGCCATACATATTTAATAAGAAACAATTTCATTCAGTGAAAATTAAAATATAATAATTTGATGTTACTGTTGCATTACTCAATCCTTTGTGTGTTTGAGACAGTTTAAAGGTATAGTGGCCATTATTAAACTTTTCTTTTGCAGTGCCCTTCAGGTGGTACTGACTGTGTGGTTTACCCTACTAAGAAGGAAGACCACACTCGCTTCCACACTATTTGCAAGGTATTTGAATTATTTTACATGCAAGAATACATCGTTATATGCATTGCTGCACTTCTTAGACTATTGCTCTTCTTATTCAATTTATTTCTACTTCTGTCTTTATGTCGTCTTCTCTATTGCCATTTCCTTCACTCTGAGACCGAAAAAGTTTGTTGCTTCTGAGAGGTTATTCGTATAATTTTCATATAATTGTCGTAAACTACAAGGAAAGTTTTGGATTAATAATTGGGTCATTGTGTTAAAACAAGAAGTTCATCATGGAATCTTTTGATGTCTTTGTTGCGAGTCTTCTTATCCTCCTCCTTTAATTGTCCTATGAGAAGCATGAACAAGCTTATGATTTGAGTACTTCGCACTATGTGAACATTCTAAAGCAAGTAAAGCCTGAATCATTTCTGCACAAGTTACAGTCATTACAACCATTTCTATTAATGATTTTTCATTCAAAAATTATTTGAAAAATAATTGCAAAACTTCTTATGATTTTATGATTTGAACACAAATCCCAGTTACTATAGTAGCAAATTCAGAATTAGCAACATTGATCAGCAAGTTTTCTCAACATTGTTTGGACATTTTTTCTGAATTGTTTCCTCTCCGAACCTTCATTGTTTTGTTATCTTTGCTATAGTCATGCCGATTCTTTGGATCTGTAGAACACATAAAGGAGATATAAGAAAAAACGTCAGCAGGCATGGAGAACAGACAAATCAAAAACTGATATACAGAAATTTAAGTTTTTCCTGCTTGTACACATCTTTTGATCAACGCTTTCCAGCAATATGAACCATTAATTAATGTAAGCTCTCGTTTATCTACAATGGAATTTAATGGAGACACAACGGATCGGCTACGCAGTTATATTTTTTATTATTACTTTGTATTTTTTTCAGCAACCATACAAATTTCCATTTCATATTTTACATGAAATTACATTGTTGCTTTATTTGATTTCTAAACATCTCTATTTCATTTTTAAATTAATGTTGTGGGCCAACAATATAAAGCTGATTACGGTCGCAGTATACAAGATTTATTTCGTCGTCTTCCGCATTGTACATGCAGCTATGATTCTAAGAAAGACATTCTTACTATAAGCAGAATAAATAAAGACACTAAACCTCTGCCCTCATTGTGACTAGAGCTTCCATCACAATCGATTTACTGAACAATGTAAGGTTATCTTTCATTACAAACTAAATCTCGCTTTTACTAATGTGATTCAAAACTGACAATTAATGCATACATAGTATGGCATCTATTATGAACTTAAGGGCTTCATTGCGTGTACAGTAAAGATATTTGAGTTATGGGTTGCCTGAGCGAGGTTGCTCAGCCGCCGCAACCGGAAAAATGGGACATAGAGTCGTCGCTGCAAAGTTTGTATTTATATTTTAGCATCTATTTATATTTTACCGAAGATACGTATTTAAAACTAATGATTATAATAAGCACTAATATGTGTTGTAAGAAATGTTGATAACGCGGCAATACATTGTCTGCATCTAGATAGGAAATTCCTGTATTTCATCTAACTTTTCTTCCGTAAGAACACGACGGTTCGGAACACGTTTCTTGTCACTGAAAGATCTTGTCTCTCGTTGACTTCTTAACAAGCTCCTTACTACTTCTCTGCAAGAATCCGCTTTCATATATGTATCGCACATAAAAACCTATTTTTATGAATATGTTTATGAAGTGACGTGACCAATGAGGAACAATCAGCACACAATTTGCACATAATGAAAGAACCGAATAACAAACGAACACACAGTCACTCAGCAACAAAGTCTCCTTCAAAATAATTGCAAGACTGGCTTCTCTCGGTACGCAGCTGCGCTCTGCTGGTCCTAACTCAAATAACCTTCTGCATTTTTAATAAAGCTTTAAGAATAAAAATTGATATGTAAAAAAGTTAATTCTTTTATTGTACAAGTTCATTTTGTCTGATGTTTTAAGGCATATCCAAATGGATAATCCAAGCCCACCAACACTAGTTGGTTTCCTAATCTGTTTTGTTTTCCATTTGAACTTATATGCTCTCTGAGAAGTGGCCAGAAGAACCAATTAACTGTTATACAATTGCTAGTACGTAATCATCTTAGCAAGAAGACATAAAATTCCTTGTTTATGCCGTCTCTGTACTTTTTCTCAAACCTTTCCTCCATTCTACGAGCTTGATGGTATTGTGTTGCGATGACTATTAGCTTTTATACTTTTTAAACTTAATATTAAGAGTCTTCTTGATAATTGTCGGCTATATCTAATTTGAGGTTATAAATATGTTTCTTTTTAGTCTTCGTAGCAAGTAATTCTCTGAACAATACAGAGTATAAAAAGGTTCCACCATTGCAAAAGCAATAAAAACCATGCTTTTCAGACAATCGTTTTCTTAACGAGAGGAATAAAACAGCAAACCGTAATATCAGGTTTGCATTGTGAATGATTTATGGAAGAAAAAAGCGGCAGGGTGATGAGGAATACTTTAAATAAGATGATATATTAAACATTGAGCATTAAACCTCACTTTTGCTAATGCGCTTTTATTATTATTATTATTATTATTATTATTATTATTATTATTATTATTATTATTATTATTATTATTATTATTATTATTATTATTATAAATATACAACTTGAAATTGTGCTTTTGAAATAATTATTTTGCCTTTGAACCAATGCTGTATTAAGTTAATAGCAATAAAAAAGAACTGTTTACATAGTTGCACATCGATCACGTGTACACAAAGACACTTCTCAGGTCAGCCAGAGTGTTATATTTTCAAGGTAATTTTATGTCTTGAAACAGTATTAATGAGACGCCGTCCCTAATTAAAATAATATTAAATGTTAACCTGATCAATTCCAAATATGATAATTAGTATTACGGCTAGTGTGTACAATTTATGTATATTCATGCTAGTTGTTAAGTTATTTAGGCCTTGTATATTTTTGTGTATTTTTTGGGTAACAGAAGAGAAAGTCTGGCGACAGATCTTTTAGAATCGATGCCAGACAACATAGAGAGGGTGGATATGTTTTGTATAATAGACAAAGAACAGATGACCAGGAGTCGTCTTTGTATTTGGTGTGTTTTGTTATAAGACTTCTTTTGTATAAGAAAGGGTCGCCTCTCTAGAGTTTCTGTTAACTTTCATTTTTAGTTAGCCTAAAGAAGGGAACGGTAGGAGACCTTTGCAGAATAGAAAGTGAAAAAAGACAGATTTCTACATTGTGTGAACCATAGGGGAGAAAAGGAAATCAGGTGAATAGGAAGGCCAAGGGCAGGTCCGAAGCTACAGGGCAGTAAGTGTAGAGCCGTCAAGGAGGAAAGAAGGAATCGGGCAGTAATGGTCAGTCCCTGAGTAAAGGAAAGAGTCGAGAGATATTGAAGCGTAGATGATTGTGATCCGGGAGAGTAAATTTTAATATAAAGAATAAAGACTTTTGTACTAACCAAAATTAAGAGAGGGAAAATATTGCGATAGACAATTAGTTCGATTAGGGGGAAGCAATAATAAATATCGTCCAACAGAACTTAGAAAGGCGATCTTTTACTTTGAACCAGTGACAAGAGGAAATAAATAGTGTCATCTTCAGTTTTGAACTTCCTTGTTCCCAGTTTCCCGATTATTTCCACCCGTTAACCTGAACAGGTAACGAAACACCAGCCGTATAAAAACACAAGTAGCTAGCCGAGGCAAAATTGAAGCATAGAACCAGTGACACAATCAAAACAACAATCTATCATCCATTGTCAATCCTTCTTTCATCATTCCTCACCCATCGAAACCGCTACGGTCTGTAGCATGTTATTTTCCCCTTCCAGTATTAAAAACGTGATTACGCCTCATTTTTCGACTTTTTTTTTCCTCTTACAGTTTTTGACTACACATTAATTGAGTCACCGTGGTTCGAACTGCTCCATAGAAAATTATTTATATATATAATGAGTATATAACTCACCAAGAGATGTTAGTTCATGAACATATATAAATTAACAAGTGGGCTGACTCACTCCCTGATTATACAGCAATTACTTCCAAATTAAAGCTGGAAGTACACCAGTATTGCATGACGTCTAGTTCCTACGTAACAGGATGGAATTGTTTGCCCCAAATTTTCTTGAACCTTGAAGGTATGATCTCAGATAACTGACAACAAAACTGCTTATTAATTCAGTGTTGAAGACCTTTGGAATGAGATTAAATGTTGCAAGATTGTAAATGTTACCTTTTTCACATAATGTACAATGAATTGCTAAATATGAGCAATAGATATTTATAATATAGAGCTAAAAGAGACTAAGTCAATTTATCTTCGTATGCATCTTTATCCAACATACTAGGTGTACATAAGGTTTGAAGTAAAGGCATTCAAATTCCTTGAGGCCACCCTAACTTGTTTTTTTTTTTTACCCCCTTTTTCCTTGGTTTCCCCCATGACGCTTGGGCGTACGCTGGAATGGATCTTTCCTTTGCAATACTTTTTCCACTTTCCCACCATTCCGTGGTTCTGTTACACGGTTGAAAGTGAAAAGGGACGGTGAGGTGCGCTCTTGCGGCATGGCAGTGCTTTGCGCTTTGGAAATTTTTATGCCCAGGCGTCTGCAAAGGAAGAGCTGTAACTCCTTGGAAGTGAGGCTCTTATGGTGTCGAGGGCTCTCTCTGGACACAATGTGAGCAACCCCGTCTACGTAGGAGTCGCACCGCTGGGATGCTGGCCGCCAAGCTTTTCCCATTGGCGCGTAGGTACAAACAGCGAGCTCTTGAGCAAGGCTGAAGTACCGAAATATCCTTCTCCTTCGTTAACAATCCAATTATGGAGATGCTCTCACTGATGGCGCAGGCATAAACGGCCAGCAGTTGAGCAAGCTGAAGTACGGAAATATGTTCCTCCGTCCCTAAAAATCCAATCCAATCCAAAAGGGCGGTTGCCTCTGCTGTAGGTAATCAACAGAGGAATCAAACGATGCTACTATTTTTGGACTTATATTGGAATAATCTTGTGTATTTATTTTAAGACTAAAAATGCATATACTTCAATCTCTTTGTGTATAAAAATGTGAATTGTAGATAATTTGAATATACATGATAAATTTCTTCTCTTTTAAATATTCTAAAGAGCGTTTTCGGAATATTATAGAATACAAACGCGTACCTGTATTCTAGTACACCTTGTTACATAGTTATCATGACCACTTTTGAGCTAAAAGGTATTTTGTCATAATGTATGGCATATTCTACATGGCTTATATGCCTTTTGTTTTTAGAACGATAATGTATCTATGTCTGTTTTCATTGTTGACATGATTTTGTGAAATGTATTATTCTTCATGCTTCTTCAATATTGTTACGTACAGGTCAGAAGGTATTAGTTTCCTAATAAATAGTTATTATGCTATTCTGGATATAAATTGACCCATTATACATAATTGATCTACAGGATAAATAAAAACACATTTCAAACTTCGGAAAACTTCATCGAAAGTAATATGTCGTGAACTAATATGAAAACTGTAAAGTATTTCCACTTTGATAGAGAATTAAAAATTATAAATATGCTTAAAATTCACATTCTTTTACTAAATTTGAACGGTTTTTTAGAATAATGATAACATCTTCTTTTCTTCTTCCATTTTATCGCAGATTACTGAAATAATGAAAAACAAATAAAGTATCAGCAGCCGAAAAACATAAGAGTATATACGAGTGACTATATCATCGTAGCTTATACTGATAGAGAATGCAGGGTATAAACCTCCGCCCGGCGGTGGCGACTAAACTGATTTCTGCGGAGAACTTTCAGTTAAGGTTAAAACACATAGAAAACAAGAGACTTTCATAGACCTAGGCTGCCATTTCCGCGTATGTCAAAGATAAACTTGAATATAGCTTATTATTAGAGGAAAACATCTGCAATTCATTGACCAGAACCTCATACTACCAGCGCAGCTGAGTGCCAGAAACGTGACTTAAAAGCAAGCGTGGGGAGTCCTCTGCGAATATTCTGATGGTTTCAACTAGACACTTGATTGAAATGAAAGCTGATGAGCTCCCAAGGGCTCCTGCATACATATATATAGAGGCCATAATTGAGGCAGTAGTTTCTCATATTTATACATGATCTGATGTTGCTAATATGCTGCAATTGGAAACGGACTAATGTCCTTTCTGTTGGCGTCTTAATGTCCAAATAAACAAAACCTTCGGAAAAGCAGGAGATGGTTTTCTAGCAGGTTACAAAGTGAGTTGTAACATCTCCTTGATTTCTGCCAGGTTTTTGTTGCTTGAAAGTTAAAATCAGTGCTTATAAATATATACATATTTGCACTGGAGCTTAACGAATCTTAATAATTACATGTTTAATTAATATGATTGACGCATATTTGTTGTTGTATACTGCAGGCATATTTTGTCCTTGGTTTATATTCGTTTCTAAGGACACATTTACAATTATTTATTGGGAAAAGCGATTTTTTTGGGCTTTCTAGAGCTTAGGTAAAAAAAAAAAAAAAAAAAAAAAAAAAAAATGCTACATGCAGCAACGCCATCTTTACCTGACCTATTTAGACGAATTTTGGTAAGATTGGGAATGCAGTGTTTTGGCAGGAAAAAGAGGCGCGTATACCTAGCTGCCTTTGTGTTGTCCATTAATGGTACATAAGCTGGAGACAGTTGCATGAAAAATAGAACCGTAAAAATTCCTTGGTTCAAGAACGAATAAAAGATAATTCATGCTCAAGGAACATTGGAAATGTATTTTTGTCAGTTATGTAAAAATCAAATACAGGTATATTTTTGTAGATATAATTAAATGCTTAATATTTACCCAATCTTTGATTAGGTTGGGTTAAGGTGGATTTTAATGTGTCACTTTTGAAGATTTATTTGGCAACTTGAACTGTGCTATAATAGGCGCTTATGAATCACTGTTTTTGATAATTCCTACTTTCTAGGTATGATGACATAAAAATTTCAAGGCACAAAATAGGCAGAAAAACACACAAAAAATATAATGCCCACGAAAAAGGAATTTCTCGCGCAATTTTTTACCCACGGTCTTTGGAATTATTAAGCATTTGCCCTAATTTAACAGTTGGTGTGAAGATAGATTGTATGTTTTTTTTTTCCTTTAATATACGTGCCATACGCACAGTAACGACTTCTATGTACGTCAGAAAACCCAAGGCTTTTAAAAAACGATTGGAGGTACATCAGCGACATCTGCGCCTTAATCAACCCGAACGATCTGCTGTAGCGAACATGCAATAAATGAATGCCATGGTATATACTTTAATAAAACAGAAGGGGTTGCAAAAACACAAGGCTTTTCCAATCTAGCCAGGAGGGAAGCATTGGAAATACAGCAGCATCCAAACAACTTTAATAGAAATGGCAGATATAACAGAAGCAGCATATGGAAACCGGTTCTTAAAAACAAACCACTACCACCCCTCCCCCTCCACTTCCGCTGCACACAAAATATCGATCGTCCTCTAAAGCTAGACTGAGACGGATCAATACTGTCGTCTTTTTAACAGTTAGGTGTAGTTCATCGTTCACTGAAGATGCCAACCGAAGTAGTTGGTGAAAGCTATGGTAGTAATTTAAACCATGGACCACGGCAAAACAGCCCGGAAGATTTTAACTGTTTTAACTATAACATCGGCCGTGAAAGCCTAAGAAGTACTGGCATTTGGCAGTAAATTCTTCCCTCGGTACATGTTTTATACACTAACAAATTGAAAATCAATGATTCAGGGTTGAAAAATATGACAAGTAATGAAGAACATCAACAATATGAGAAAACATTATCATCACAAAAATGTGCAACAAGAAAACAATGTTACTGAATAACTTTTTCTTGCAATAACGTGCGTTTTCTATGGAAAAAAATTGCAGAGTTCTTGACTGGTTCAACGAAGCTGCAACAAAAATGCCAAATATATACACGCGAGGTTATTGAGTTCCGAGAGAACCAAAACCGTATAACGCATATGCAGATAGAGTTTGTAGTTAGTTTGACGGAAGCTTTGTCAGCAAGTGTGTTAATTGTGTGCTAATTGTTCTCCGTTAGTTATGCCTCTACATAAATGTACCCTTGAACAACTGGTTTTTATGCACGAAGCATATGTGGAAATGATTCTTGCAGAGAAATAGTAGACGATTCGCTAGGAAATATCCTGGCAATCATCTTACAGTAAGAGAAACTGTTCGTAAATTTGTTATAAAGTTACAGGATCTCTCAATGTCAAAAAACGGGTTCCGAACTGCTGTGTTCTTGGGGAAGAAAAGTTAGATGAAATACAGCAATTTTCCACGCAGATGCCGGCAATGTATTGCCGTTGAGGAACATCATTTTCAACATCTCTTATATGCCAGGCTAAAGCTTATTATTATTAGTTTTAAATATAGTATCGTTTTATGCTTTAAGTAAAAGTATAAACGCTAAAATAAAAATACTAACTTTATGGGGTGGCGACCCTTATCTCCCTTTTTTCTGGTTGCGGCGGCTGCACTTACTCACTTCAAGTGGCCTGAAACTCAATCTCACTGTAAATATGTGTTTTAGATATTACAGTCATTTTCGTTGATGGAACGAATATACTGCACTTAAATGTACCATCTCAGCAACTTCCCCCATACTGCATATAGCAACACAGGAAGAAGCAGAAAATCAATAGAAAATACGTCAAAGGAAGATGGAAGATGAATTAAGGAGGAAGAAGAAAAAGCAAAGGAAGAACAATTAGAACAGAAGGACGAGATAAAAGAAGACATTCGGTAGTGACCCGGGAACATTAAGTAGTTGCTGCGTAACTCATCTGCTACGATGGGTCCAGTCTCGATTACCTAAGCGGCAGATATCTCTAGGAGCTACTTAGAGACATTCTAGACAGAAAGTGTCGCTGATCTTAATCGGCACAGCGAGTAACGTGGTATTAACGTGAGATAAATGCAAAGAAAGTAAGAACAGAAAAGATATAACAGAAGTGTCACAATGTAAGGTAAAAATGTTCTAAACGCCTAGCGATACTTGGGCCCTTACATAAATCAAACGCGTAATGAGGAAAATAAATAGACCTATTAACACAACTAATAATTTGGACTGTAGATTGTAATAGGAAAAATGAATCATTGCATAGAGACTTATCAGTTTGTTCAGAATGGGTCCAGTCATATGCATCTTCAAATGACACATAAATGTGAAGAACTGTTCTAACACTACATGGTTTGCAATTGTATTCCATAACCATCATTACTAGAAATCTAACTCTATGTTTCACTTGAAAAAACTGATGAAAACTCGTATATTGTCATTTGAAAGCAATAAGCGTAAAAGCTTTTTAGCCGAAATTTCACTCCTTAAATTTTCGTTTTTGAGCATTTCTTGCAGTGGTCACAGTTTCCGTCAAGAATTTTGTTTTATTTGTCCCTTTGTTATTATTATTATTATTATTATTATTATTTTATTGCTTTTTTGTTACACAATATTTTACTACCAAACAAAGAAACAAACAGAAAAGAGACTTGGCCAGCGTTTAAAAATGTAAATGTAGTCTCTTGCGTTAACATACAAAATGAAGTACTTAAAAATGTCGTCTCAAATATTTCCTATATCATTATTGAAAACGAAGAGCTCTTTTCGCAGAATTTAATATCACAGAAAGGCTCACAAATCTAATCTTTAGACAATTAATGCTGATTGGAGAAAATAACTATTTTCAATAAAACTCTGTATTTTTAATGTTTCAATAGTCAGAATCATAACAGAAATTAGATTACATTAGAATAATAATGGTGTTTACTGCATGTTTCTTATGCAAATAGTTTATGGGTAATCGATTTTTAAAATTGTAACCATCAACAGCAAATGAACAGAACATGGTAATTAAATGTGGATTTTTAGCAGCTGATTCTCGCCCTTTTGTTTACTTTCAATTGAATTATTTGAAGCTGGCCCAATCTCATTCAACATCCTTTGAATGATTCATTTTCTATAGGGAAAATCTTACTTTTTAACTGCTTCTAGCGATGCTATTTCTTCTGAAATGCTAAATAATATGTAGCAATCCCTGCAATCGAAGACTGGAAGCTTGTGTTGCAGAGAATGGTCGCCATTTTGAATAACTATGAGTCAGATGCATTTCCTACACTATTGCAACAGGATAAGATATATTCAGATTGATGTGAAAGAAACAAAAGACTGAAAGTCCTTATTTAATTACCATATCACTGTTCACTTGCTTTTAATGGATAAAACTTTAAAAAATCAATTATTCCTAAATCATTTGCATAAGTAACATGCGGTAAATGTTATATTATTATTATTATTATTATTATTTTTATTTTATTATTATTATTATTATTATTATTATTATTATTATTATTATTATTATTATTATTATTTAGTTTAATTGCAGTTGCACTTGTGGCAATTGATCCATTAAAAATATATAACTGTGCTGAAAAAGGAAAATATTTTTTTCTGATCAGAGTTTACTTTGTATAGATTAAATTTGTGCTTTAACTTAATGGAAACAGTTCGCTGATATTCATAATTATAGGAGATATTTGAGGTAGCAATGTTAAGTACTTTGCTATTAACTAAATTGCATTTCATCGTTCTACACAGAAGGTAAATTTTTATTTGAACTTTTTCTATTTCCTTAATAAGTCCTTAAGAATTGTTCAGTAGTAGTGCCGTCAATTCTACGTTTTGTTTGATTTATTCTTTTTCTTTCACCATCATTTTTTTAATTAATTTCACAATCTGCACACAGTTAAAGGTATGGAATAGACATAAGTAAAACGCATGATAGTCTGAGTACTTCTGCGTTTCTCAGTATTTAACATTTATGAATAATACATAGAAAGAAAATAATAAAAGTATATACATAACACGTTTATATTTAAGACAGTTTATTGTGATTTTGTAACCCCCCACTTACTTTTGTCCAAAATATTGCCTTCGCCTTAATAACCTCTTGGCATCTAATATTTCAGTTTGCACACAAATTTATTTAAGAATTCTTTTGAACTGTCAAGCTCCTTTTTCCAAATTATCCTATCTAGCTAATCCCCCGTAAGTTTAACAAGATTATGTTCTGAACTTTGCGGAAGGCATTTCGTAGCCTAGTCATCCTTGCATTTCTGCCATCATGAGGTAGCCAGAGAACAATTTGGACAAATTGAATTGAAAATCCATCTCGGATGAGCAGCTTTCCTGAGAGCAGCATATTTAAAAGATTGTCAGGATAGTTTTATTTTTATACTATCGGCTCTTGCACAACCCGCCACCCCCCCCCCCAAAAAAAAACAACAACATAATTATTGCACACTATCACCTTCAATCTTAAATATGCATTTTAGTTTCATTCCTTCTGCTGGTAGCTTTTTTCTAAACAGTTCTTAATGGCTATTTTTACTGTGAGGCTCACAGGCGGTGGACATTGAGGGTACAAATAATGAAATGATTATTTGGGAAAGGAATTAATTTTTATTCTTTATTTGGAAAATTGCGTGCCAGTCCTGAATGTAGGGTATCCTTGCCGGAAAGTGGTATTAATGAGGACTGAGAAAAACCTGAAACAATACCTCAGTCGTAGACGGGAATCGAACATCAAATTACTCAGTCACGAGTCCGTGAATAACGACCTGGACCGCCCGTGACGGTCTGCTGGTAGCTGTCGAAAAATGTTTCGCCATTTATCCCCATAATGCTTAAAACTTGGATGTGTCTATGAGCAATGGTGTTTTACATTGCCAAGGTTCTGGTTACGACAAAGGGTAGCTCGCTTGAGTTATTTCTTGTTATTAGTTTTCCCCCACGACTCCTTTTCCGAGGCCTATTTTAAAGAATAGAAACTTATATTTTGCCTTTAATGCAACACTTATTTATAATCACGAATCACTGACTTACCAACCTATTTACTATTTTTGAATTATGAAAAATCATTTGGCAGAGGAAATCTGTGAAAAACACTGCTGGGTGACTTTTCCTTTGCTGGACCGCTCAGGTTTTGCTGGCCGTAGTTCTCGTCTCATTCCTACGCTTGAATGCAGAACAGGAAGCATGAGGGGAGGTCAGTACGAGTTTAACTCCAGGAACGTACGGACGTGTTCTTGTTGTTGTGTGACAGAGTATTAAGTATTCATTAGGCGGCGTAATACAGTATAATAATTATGTTAATATGACTCAAATTTAGGTATTCTATTCCCCAAAGTGTATTTATTTACGATTCAGTCTTTATTACGAATAGGATCTACTCGTGATGTACGGAGATTGTTTCAAGAGAGATCCCCTGATATTCAACTTCCAAGTCAAAGTTCGTTTCACAGATTGGTAAATAAATTTCGTGAAACGGGAATTATTCCTGAAAAAAATTATACATTCACATATAGTGCTCACAGAAGAAACGTTGGACGTGCTCTTGAACTTCACTTGAAAAATCATTTCGACGTTTTTCTCAGCTAACGAACATTTCTGTAGTACAAGAACTTAAACCGGAAACTATTCACCCAGCAATAGATTTTGTGAATGGATTTTGAGTATTGGTGTATGACGAAAAATTAACTTTAATGTAATTTTCTTTACCGACCAGTCTTAATTCTACCTAAGTGATTACGAAATAACCGATAATGCAGCTCAGAAAAATCTAAGCTGCTTCACAGAAACTCCTGCACGATCAACAGATGGGAGAATAACATTTTTTTAAGAAACAATTAATAGGTATGTGTGGAATGCTTTGCAACTTTTTCCCCGTGCACTGTGAGGGAACGTAGTAGGATCCCACTTTCCAGCAAGACTATGTAACGGCTGTAATCTTGTATGTAATTCATGAAATATTCCAGTCATCACTAACAACATATGGCCCCATCGGTCCTCTGATTTAACGACTTGCGATTTTTATCCCTGGGGGCATTAAAGGAAACAGTGTACAAGACAAATCCACATGTACATTAGATGAACTGAAAAATAACATTCGTGAAGAAATGTCTTCCATTTCTCAGAGAAAACTGCAGAGGGTTATGATTAATTTCATAAGTCGACGCCAGAATTGTATGGAAAACGAAGGAGACAGTTCCAGTATCTTTTTGCTTGATAATGATGAGTAAATGTACCATCTAAGTGTTTAAGTGTTAGTAATAACTTACGTGACAATCAAGCTGCGGACTTTGGGATTCCCGTTCACCGCAGTCCTGTTTGAACCGACCGATTGGCCGTTACTTGTGGAGCGGTCCCGCGAAGGAAAAATCACCCAGTAGAAAGGCAAGGCATTCCTAATCATTACAAAGTATGATTTTAATAGCCGAGCGTGGTGACGCAGGCGATAACGCTAGACTCTTATTCGGGAGGTCTGTGGTTCAATTCTTGGCCATCCTTTCCTTGGGTTTTATTGTGATTTCCTCTAGTCACTTAGGTGAACGCTCGTACATTCCATGAGTCTCCCTTTTCCTTTCATTTCTGTTCCTCTGGTCCAAAATGCTAGGACGAGGTGAGATGGCACGATGTGACGGTGACTTGCCCTTTGCAAATGTTTCTGTCCCAGTATGTGGAATGGAAAGCAAACCTTCTAAATGATCTCCACGGCGTTTGGCCGTTCTCTTTGCAAACACATTAGGAACCCCATCTGCGTCCGCGCAGTCACCATCCGTGAATCCTGGTTACCTAGTGTCGCCTTCATCTCATCCCTTCCTCCCTAAGTTGCCTCCATTGTGGCACAGGTACAAAGGATCTGTGATAAGCAAGGCTCATGTACCGAAGTACCCTACTCCGCCCCAAACAATGGAATAATGCTTTTAATAAAATTTCAATAGACATTGGTGAAGAGACACATAACAGAAAAGAAAATATCGACAAAGGAGTTAAACAGAGCTGTTCCTTATCACAATTACTTTTTAATTGTATATAAACGACACGTGTGAATGAAAACTAAAACTAAATCAAGAACAAGAGCAATATTATTTTGCTTATTTGCTCGTGAGAAGGGCGAATTATAGAAATATGTTTATGAGCCACAGAAAATAAATAACATTTATTATTTAAAAACATTTGTCAAACTATGGCGTTGTTAAGAATAAATAATTTGGGATTTTAAGTAGAACTGAATAAAAGCAAATATTGATCTAATTTAAAATATTTAGGACATTTCATCTCATGTGTAAAACAATTAGACGTTGAAAACAAATTAACCACATTTAGAATGATGTATGGAACAATGCTGATAAACTACACCAGAAGGCATACTCGGCAAAGTTTTATAATGTGATGCCGGTTCCTGTTGTAAACTATAGATGCAAGAGACCGCCTCCTTAGTCTTGTGGTCAGCGTGTCTGCCTTAAAACGCAGAGGTCCTGGGCTCAAATCCTGCAAGGTCATATGCATAGGTAAGGTTTTATCCGCAGTTTTTACTTACCCTGAAAATATGAATGCCAGATAACTTGAAACGTCGGGTTCATCTATACGCTAATATTATCATCATGTTATGAGGGACGAGGGACGCTAAACTGTACAAGCAAAACACTAATAGGGCTGCGAGGACTGTACATTTAATAGAACTGACAACAAATAGAAGAGATGTGGTTTTTAATTCCGTTGCTGAACTAGCTGTATTAAATAAACGAAGTGGCAATATCGAGAAATGTTGTATGTATTAAAATGTTTTGGTAAGTGAAAGGAAAATAAAATAGTAAAATTACATCCAAAGAATACATGAAAACAGACTTCTTAAACTGTTATTTAAATATAAAGCAAAGGAAAAGAGAACTCACAGAGCAGACCCAGAACAAAGTAGGAAGATATGTTCTCTTCAAGTCTGAACAAGCAATATCTAAACCAGGATAATTGATGATGAATTAACTTACGAAGTTTGCTCATTGTCTCATTGTATTTGAAGTAATTCTAGATTGACTATATACTCTTTAAAAACCTCATCTTGTGGCAATTGCTCATAAGAAAACCTATGAAGCGTTAAAGCAGTAACTACTGACACTTTTCAATTGATAATTTCTTAACTGAAGTAAACAACAATAAGTTTTACGTAGCTGAAAGTTACAAGTCAAGGATTTCGTTTTTCAGGCCTCTCTTCAAAAAACAGAACTTGTCAAATGTCAAGGCTTTGGTTATAACATTAAGCAATATGAACTGTCATACATTAACAGTCCATGTTATTATTTCTTGAAATCTGCGTCACTGTTAAAATCATACATGATACTCGTAAAAAGTTGCCATTAAAGAGGGGGAAAAATAAAAATTAAGAGAAAGTTTATGCAAATTCTTAAACTGATATACGTGTATTCAAAATTCTGAGCGGTACTGTACATTATGATGTAATAAAGACAGTATAACGGGTACTTATATATCTAGAATAATTTAAACATTTTCTCTTTTCACCTTTCTGGCTCTTACCAAGTTTTAATACACTGTGCCCTCATTCCGGTACACAATCGGATTTTGTGTACACTAGTAAAAACCAGTTGACCTTCAGTGGACGCGCGATTCCCGGTAAGGCTGGAGTTAAAGTTACGTTAACGCAGGCAATTGAGCTCGCTGAGTCGTGTTTACCACACAAACTGTTTCAGTTGCATTTCTGTAGCAAATGTATGTATGTATTTTAGACTTTCTACTGTGTATTGTGTATGCAGAGACTTAGACATAGCTAGAACCAAAATATGTATTTATGAATAAAAGATATCGCAGACGTAATGCAGAAGAGAGCTTTCAGGAGTAATGGGTAAGTGCGTTTTTCAGGTTTGCAAGCAAAGTTCAAACCCAAAGCGTTTTCATTGACGAGAAACTTGATGAAATATTCATCAATTAGAAACATCTTCTCGAAAGTGATTAGATAAGCAAGCTTGTGTACCTGTCTCCAATATGTGAAAAACCATTCAGCTGCTGCGTCTTTATGTTCATGATTTCTGGTGTGCCGGAAATAAAACAGGGAAGGGGCCGAAACAAAATATCCAGGAGTCAGTTTACAGTATTCGGGAGAATGAATTGAGGCGAATGTCTCAAAATATTTTCAAAAGGACTCGGGTATGTGTCTCAGCAGGGAATAAACGCTATGGTGGTAAGTACAAATTTAGTCATTAGTTATATTAATAAACAATGAAACAAAAAATGCACGCTATGAAGTTCCGATCCGCGCAAAAGTTTTCCTTCGGCAGATAACAAGGCCAATACGCATAAGTTCCCGTCGGCGAAATCAATTTCCGATTGCGTAGTGGAATGAGGGCGCTGTAGTTTAGAATTAGAAACACAGTTTTAATATTTCTCAGCTCTGAGTTAACTATTAAAACTCTCAGAAATACTTCCATAAAAGCATTAATGACGAAATTTAACAATCGGAAATTATATTTATAATCATGCTAGAGGAGCACCCATTGATAATATAAATAAACATGGTTCACTGATTACAGTAATTCCAAATGTTTTAAAGTCCAGCTTTCATTTTGTAGCTTTTGCTAATGTTATATCGTATTATGTAGCATCTTAGGAACTGTCTTCTTGTGTGGGAGTTGGATAACTTTTAGTAGCACTATAACGAAAGTAGTGTATCTAGAAGCTTTGGGAAATACAGCTTTAATGTGTGTATATGTGCACCATTTTCATTTTTAAGTTTGCTAAATGCATTACCTCTCTAGGTATAAACTCAGGTGTATGCATAACGTTCTTTAATTAGCACAAACTTCACTGTACAGTGCTCCCTGAAATGGAGTGTGTATATATATAATTTATTCTCTACATGCCGTCCACCACAGATTTTCGTGATGGTACGGAAATAGCATATTGCAATACAAGTGTGACAAATGCACAATAAAACTTTTGAAAAACGAATCAAGAGAATCCGAGAATCTGTTAAGCACTTGTGTTGCATTATATTTTTGAACGAATGCTGTTTAAATAAATTTATTTTTACTTTTAAATATTGCGTGCATTTGTTTCGTAAATAATTTTTTCCTGTTAGAGAATTTGGAATGCAGTTGCTATGGCAATAAAGATGTTGTGTTTCGTTTTCAGTTAGAGACTAAAAGTAAGTTCGTCGATAACATTTTGCATAATGGAAAGAACATTCTATCACTTACGAAGATTTAGCAGTTCCATCTTCATTTCGAGAAATAAACAAGACCTTTACTTTAAAAAGAGTGGATCGTACTGTTCCAGTAACATTGAGTAATTGTGTGGATTGTAATGTTACATTTAATTTATCTAAATAAGGCTCCATTTATTTATGCTTACTATAGTAATGCAAGTAACCACAATAACACTGAAGTTGCTTCTGTCTCTATAGGAACTAGACAACGTGCGGTATTGTTGAATTATGAGACATGTAAACAGCAATGGCAAGTAAAGAAAAATAGCATGACTTTTAAAAATGAATTATATTGCTAATATTAATTTAAATTTCACTTACACTGGCGTGCAGCTTTCCTGGACTGCAGAAACTATGAAACAAGCGTCATACCGGTAACTTGCTTCAGCCATAATTGAAAAGTTATGCTTATGTTTAAAAAATGCATTTTACAGCTTGAGCAGTAGATCAGTGCAAAATATCGCCCATGAAGCAGCATCTCAAATGAATTTTCTTGCTGCTGGACTTTAGTAATCTTCTAATCAGTTGCCAGGTTTTATAAATAGCCAAGGTCAGTTGTAAATCACAATTGGTTTCAAATGCAGACACTCAATAAGAGAATGCTTGAGAGTTTCATAACTCTTCTCTCTCATAGCGCTTCTGCCCGGACGAAAACGTTGATTGACGTCATAAGTACATAACAAGCTATAGAGCTTGTTAAATTCAGCATAGCATGAGTTCAGCGAATTAAAAAAAAAAAAATGTTCGGTGCTTCACGGAAATAATATTAGAAGCTGCCAATGTCCCGATTATTTTTAAATGTATGTCACAGTGTCGATGAAAACAAGTTAATCACGTGTATGTGGTATTAGACCTGTATTTACTAGCATGAAGTGGCCCATCTCAAATTAACGTGATAATGTTAACAAGCATACCGTTGGCTGTCACCAGAAATAATGCAAGCTTAACCTTTGTGATCATTTCCTTAACAAGCTTCACAGTTCGCGGCTGCCCGCACTGTAAAGCCCGTCGGTCCTGGTGGTTCAGTGGTAATCATGCTTGCCTCGTAAACCCAAGATCGCGGGCTCAATCCCGGCCAGGTTTTTCGAGAGTAAAAATCCTAATTATGGCTTCCTTGGGAAGGTAAGTAAAGCCGTGGGTCACGTATCGTAGATTTACGGCATGAAAAAGAACCTCAAGTCTGAAAGAAGAGGTCTCTAAGCAAAATCTATCGGTCGTTTTACGCCCTGAATTGATTGAAACGCTGATCTGAGATGTTAAAGAGCGTCCGTAATAAACCAAATCAACAACTGTAAGACCTCATTCACAATGAAAATTAAACCTAATGTAAACTTAAACGTAAAAACTAGATGCTATGTATTGTAATGCAACCATTCACAATGAATCACACAAACATAAAAATAAACGTACAGTTAGACGTAAACTTAAAGTTTGCAAGGTCCAAGGTTTTGCGTCTACGTCTAACTTAAACGGAATAAATCAACCAATCAGAACGCAGCTGTTCTGTTTGTAGAGCTCTGTAATAGATCAGTATTCCTGTAGACAGATGGCGTCAATGGACAAAAGATTAATTGCAATGTATGAAAGTTATCCTTGCTTATATTGCTCCAAGCAAATTAGTTACTGCACTTTGCATGTACATAAATGCTACCGCCACCTCTGAGAAGCAGCGATTTTCAATCAGCTGTTAGTTGATTTTCAATTGTTCTTTTTATTTTGATTTTACTTTTGCGTCTTTCATTGTGTATGCGTACATACTACTAAGTTTAAGTGTTACGTCTCATTTTGTTACTTTTACGTTTAATTTTCATTGTGAATAGGGCCTAAGGCTCAGTAATTCAGGAGCTCTTCCAACGTAGGGGCATTTCCTACTCAAGTTGTTCAATATTTTGCGTATGATGATTGAAACACGTTTAGAGTGTTTAATGGTACGCTATTGAAATAAATCTTCCTCCACGCATTTATTCCTTCTTTCACAACAACCAAGAAGAACTGGCACAAAAATATATTAAAGATTGGAATGCAGGTTAAGATATGAAAAGAACATATATTGTTATAATTCATTTAGTTCTTTTTTAAATTTTTAATCTGATTCAATGCTTCTAGTAGAAAACGCAATGCTTCTTTCATAACTCAAAATGTCTTGTTTATAAAAAACAAGAAGTTGTGACAGTACTGCGTAGTCGAAATGGCTATATTACTCTTTCAGCCAAGTTTTCTTTGATATAATACTCTTTACTATAAGCAATTTGACTCGCTGGCATAATTTAAATAGGTTTAAGCATTTAAATCCGTTGTATTTCCTATTGTTAATATAATAACAGGCTCCCCTTTGGAGGTCAATATGCAAAGAGTGGAGTAGGTCAACGAATAGTCTTTATGCACAATTAAACAAATAAAGTGTAATTTAAAACTGACCTTGCTAAAATTTAAAGATATTCGATTTAGTTTACTCTAAACTGTTATTTAAGGCAATGCATGAATGAAGATTTGTCTAAATTATGAAATGCTGTGCTGATATTTATAAAACTTGCATATTTAACTTTTATAACTCAATATTATGCGTGACATTTGAAGGGACGCGAAGTAAGATAATATATTATTGTCATAACACAAAATTCAGAGCAAATTTTGTATTACTTAATCTGGAGCAGATGCTTAAACACTTACATCTAAGAAAAAGCATGATGTAGAGTTATAATTGATGTGGGTGAATATATCACTGAACGTGAGGCTACTGAATAAATTAGGCTATGTATCGCACGTGTACTTAGCTCACCATCTTCGAAGAGAAACAAAACGGAGACGGAAAACAGTAGTCTAATGCTGAAGAAAGAAAGGAAGGAAGGAAATAAAAAGAAAGACAGAAAGAAAGAGACATATATATACTAAATGCTTCCTTATGTCATAAAATCATATAAATGTAATGTATAAATGTAAACCTTCTCTACTTATATTTATCGATATTTTAATGCGTGTTAAATGATCTTCATAAATAATTTTCTATTTAATTTCAACGAACATTTGAGTAAATATAAACTGTTAACTATTAAACGGATTTACTTATACAATCTCATTACAAATGATATCCTAAGCTTTTAAATATATGACTCCCTTAACAACTGAAGAGAAAAGAGAAAACATGAAAATGAAAAATCCATATCCGCCATATATTTTAGTTATTAAAATATTTATTAATTTTAATCAACATTCTTCCCATTTATAAAAGTAATACAACGATCATAACATATTATAAAACATCTATGTAGTGCATTTTAACATCAATGAGTAAAATGACATAAAATAAAAGGTAGTTTAGAGTACTAAGTGTAATAAATATATAAAATGTTATATGCACGGAAAGTTTTTGTACTTACATTGTGAGTTTCAAGTATATGGGTTGAAAATTGTAGATTTTAGAACTTATTCACGCCTTGTCTTCATTTTTGTATCAAAGTTACCGTGGTCACATTTTTTTATTGTTACGAGACAGTAAAAATATAAATGACAGTAAATCAACTGCATAACTGGCACATTGTTTAGGATTAGCCCGAAACATCCTTTGTGAACAAGAACCTCTTTCGAATGAAAGGAAGCTGGTTTTAGGCAGTCTTGGGGAGAGACTGTTTGTTCATAGTCACTTTGCAAGTTCCACTGCTTCCGGTCCTTTGCTGACCTAGCCCATCTGCTGCCGAAGATCCGACCAGCGTTCTGGATTTATTTTACCGATTCTAAAATTCCAAGCTAGATCCTGTAAAGTTCATCTATTGGGAGTCTTGCCGCATATATATGATTAGAGCATCCTGAAGGCCTGTTTCCTTTCGTGTGAGGTCTATATGGAAAAGATGGAAGAACGCATGGCTACTGATAAAGGCCATTATCTAAGAGGTTCAACTAAAGCGTGCTAACATTCTAAGAGTTACGTTGAATTTGCAAATGCTAGATTGCCTCTTATAGAAATAGTCAAAGCTATAGCTATGTAGTTTAAAGCTATAGCTATGTAGTTTGTTGCTAGACCTAAGGAAATAATATGATTTCCCAACTTACTTGCCCCCCCCCCCCTTTTCTGATTGGCCACACTTATATTTTCAGCGATTTTAAACCATTTATGAATTTTATTCACGCGCTTACAATTTATTTTAATTCCTGTGTTTTACAGACTTCTAAAATAATCGATAGATTTAAATATACAAATTAAAATAATTTAATTTAACATACTCTATGCCAACGATGAAAAATGTTGCATGAATACATAAAGAATAACTTTTCAAAAAGAAATTTCTTAACCTTTTCAACTAAATTTACAATATTCCAAGACCATACTCAGCATTCCTCCTCTGGACCCCACGGTTCGCGGGTTCAAAGCAGGCCAGTGTCGATAAATTTTTCAGAAAATCTCGAGCGCAAGTCCTCCGGGAGGGACTTATAGCTATGGGTTACGTGCGGCACGTAAAGGAACACTATGCCTGAAAAATAGTCTCTGGACAAAATCATTAGTCATTCCCTTTCTAGAGACGATAGACTTATCACCTATCCATTAGTCCTCTGTGCGACATTTCTCCTTGGTAATACGCCTATGTTCCGGAATAGAACAGTTTTTAAGGTCATCATTGTTTATTTTAAATCAACCCCTCTGTATGATTTTACTCTAAAAAGATTCGTAACCCAGATTGCGCCTGTTTATGATTTATGAACAATCATTCCCTGATTCATTCTCTGCGTCAACGTTTATCAGTTATTACGCTTTCGACATTTCATCACTTACTAAACTACATACAGGTCCTTTCTAATACTTAAAAAAACATGCAGCACTATCAGACTTACAATGCTGACAAATAATTTATGACCGCAATATTCCTACACTTTAGCATTTTATTGCCCTCTACAAAAATGTACATTCTGGTTCTGCTTGTTTTCTTTCGAAATCACTTTGGTTAAAAGCACAACTTAAGCCACTATGAAAGTCAAGCTAACCCATCATTTAAATGAAAACAGGTTTCGGTTGACGTTTCTGACTCACAATAATGCTCACATTGGCCATATTATGTATAGTTATATCCACCAACTGCATTTACTTTTTTCTAGACTCTGCTTACCTTTTCGTGAATATCTCAACTGGTCTATTCATTTTCGACCCATCTGTAGCGCGTGGTTTCATATCGCTGTACAAATATAAATAATGTTTTGGTTAAAAAAAAGCAACACTTTAAAGCGCCACAATATTAACCAGAATATTAGATGAAGACGATGATAAAGGTGGTAGTGTAACCTTTTAAGTTAAATTCAATTCCTGAAATAGTTTAGTGATTTCACATTTATAGAACAAAATCATTATATAACAGTTCCGAAAATCGAACTTTGGCCATACAGTTATAATGACAGTCTAAGCCAGTGGTTCCTAATCCTACCCACACGCGAACCCCCTTCGTAAATATCAGATTTGGGCGAACTCCTTATTAATATCCAAAATATTTACCACCTTAAATGAGCCCAATTTCCTGTAGTTACAGTAAATAGGATCACCTTAAAACTGCTCTTCAAAAATGACGCAACAACACTAAAAATATTGAAAATACGCAAGTTCAAACAATTATAATTTTATTTTGCATTTAAAACGTTAAACTCTAAATACAATAGGCAAATTAATAACATAATGCCATATAAAGTCACGATTTTATATTTCACACATTTAATCTAAACCAGGCATGAAACATAACTTTTTTGATATTATTGATGCAGTTTATATAGTCACAGAATTCCAAAGGGACTTAAGTTTCAATATTTTATGCATAAAAGTGCTTCCTTCTCACTGAATTTCAAATGAAGAGGTGAGTAGTTTGCTTACTTTGCGTGACACGGAGGTTTGAAGTCCGAAACCACAGGAGTTGAAAGTGATGTAAGAATTGATTTAACTTTTGTACCATCTCCATCTGCACAGTCAAAGTCTCCTTGTAGCAGAATAAGGAGACTACTTCCTATTTTTAAATATCTAAACACATGCCTCATTTATCTAAGATGACCACAGTTCAATATTCCACGTTAATAATATAATAACAACAAAAAAAAACCCTCAAAATTCACTATTAGAGAAAAATTTTGGCCAACACCATGCAAGATTTTGGGAACCCAAAGGGAAATCGCGAACCTCATTTTGAAAAACCTCGTTGTAAGTTGATGCTTGTGAATGGTTTTTCATCTTGCTAGATTTATGCGTTTAATTATTAGTTTTCGATTCCGTAATTGGCACAGTTATAATTTTAATAATAGTAATAGTAACAACAACAACAATAATAATAATAATAATAATAATAATAATAATAATAATAATAATAATTTAGATTTTCTAATTTAATATTCTATACAGCGGTTATCAGGAAGTTACCGATTTATTCCATATTATACGAACTTAAAATGTTTTAGAAATGTAACAACTTTTTACTTATTATAAAGAAACAAAGTAAAAGCAAAATTTGAACTCCTATCTTCCCAACTTCTTATTGTTAATTCTTTTGAAACTGGAAAACATGAACTTACTTTTAGTAACATTCTGCAATGTTTCATATACAGATTGTGGTAAAAGGAATTAAGAAGTATAACAAGTATCATTGAGCTGTTTATTAAAAGAATATTAGGAAATATTTGAAACGAAGGATAGAAAACTCCTAAAGTGAAAAATGTCCCATAAGTTTGGTTCAATATTGCCACAATTTTTTCCATAACCGTTTGAAGGTTTTTTTTTTTTTTTTTTTTTTTTTTTTTTTTTTTTTACTGATACCTTTATTCACACGTGACTTCAAAAATTAGGAAACAAACAATGCTCAAATTTTATTATCTAGAGCTATAATATTATGTATGCTCATTTATGCTCATCTATTATAAAGGGTCATCGAGAAGTCCCTCCGCAGTAATTGCGTAGTCGGAATTTCACAAGGGAATGGAATTCGGGTGGCAGCACTGACCGCGAGCGTGTAGTTATTGTATTCTCCTAGGCAAGCACACATTCCAAAGCCTAAACCTTAGCAACGGGGGGCAGATTGCCTGCTAAAAACCCTTTTGGAATTAAGGAATGTAAGAAATGTAGGAGTAGCAACTTTCTCCTGTGCGGTGCACGTCACCCGAGTGCAGAGGAACTTGTCGATGACCCGTTATATTTACCTTGCATGAGGGAGACTTTCAGGTTTATGAATCTTCGACTTGCCTTCCTGCAGGATATAATACATCTTCTTGCACTTATTCTAAATACTAGGAAATGCTTACTTGCAACTTCTACTAGACCTTTGTCGGCCTACTTTGATTTATACATGCATAATTTTTGTGGATTTTGCAAGTGATGTGCTGATCGCTGCTAGCTTTGCCCCGTAGGTTCTTATGCTGTCCTATGATAGTTTATCCTTTTCTTTCCTTGCAATGTTTTACGGTTTATTCGTATTTAGTGCGAATTTTTCTCTGTCATACTTGCACCATCTTAGCCCATTTGGTTTTTATATTCCTTCTTATTGAAATACCTCCTTACTCCTTGGCATTTTTTAAATAGTGTTTAACTCCCGTTTTTACTACTGAGGCACCACAGGCAGTGAACGCTGATGATACATGAGATGAAATGATATATTGAGAAACGATTTTTAAGGAAGGAAACGTTCAAGGCCTAGGTTTAGGGTACCTCCCAGGCATTTTCCATTTATGAGGAATGAGGAAAACTTGGGAAAAAAAAAAAACACACACACACAGTCAGGGAAAACGGTCCTGGCGGGAATCTAACCCTACACCTCCCGCTCACGAGTTCGCGCCTTAATGACCTGGGCCACCAGTACCGGTGTCACTCCTTGACTATGATAAACCGTCCTATTTGAGTGGTGGCTAACTCAATTCATTTAGGAAATAGGTGTACATAAATTATTGGTAACTCTACATGGGTTTATTCACTTTTCATATTTCTTTGCAAGTTTTACATTTTAGCTTTTGGTTTTCCTATCTTTTGCAATTTCTGAAAGTGTTATATTTGTCATCTTTTACTTCGGTGTTTATTTTAAGAACTCAGCACTAACACACTGGATTTGATTTTGAACTATGAGAGAGAAAATTGGAAAAATCTATTCACATGGAATAGATTTTTCCAGCGATCATCATTGCTGATTTTCCTATTAAATATTAGTAGAATAACACAATGTTAGTTGGTTTTGTATTGATGTAATAATATACGAGAAAGAAGACGGAGTCGTTTGCGGGTCGGTAGTGTGCGGCTGCGTACTGAGAGAGCAGCCGTCAAGGTCTATTGTGCATGTGCATGTAGCAGCTTGTAGTTGCTTTGAGGGAGACTGTGTATTACTCCATCTTCGTTAATAATGTCAATACATAGTCTTTAAGTACAGGCTTTTATATACGATTAATGTATGAAAACAGATTCTTGCAGAGCGGTGGAAAAAAGATTCGCAAAAAATATCCTTACAATCGTGTCCTAGGTAGAGAAACTGTTCGCGAACTGTTAAAAGTTATGAGAAATACGATCTGTCAATGACAAGAAACGTGTTCCGAACCGCCGTGTAAAAGAATAATTAGATGAAATAGGGAAACGACCCGAATACAGTCGAAGAAAATTCCTACTTCGGCTTGCTCAGGAAACAGGCGTTTCAAAATACTCAGCACAAAATGCTACTAAATTACTTAAATTAAAATCTTTACTGTGATTTCTGAAGTATAACAGCGCCATCCCACAACTAGAGATCCATTCTGTAACTGAATGATGGAGAGTGTTGTAGTTGGCAGAGTTATTTCTGAATTTATTTATGTGTTAAAAGACCAATCTTGGTTTGAATTGTTTGGCCGCATCATTTTAAAAACAACCGAATTGGGGCTCACAAAATTCAGATATTATGCATGAAGTTCCGCTCAGTACTGAAAAAAATTATGTGCATTTAGATTTCAATGAGCATAGAATAACCGGGCACATGTTTATAAATGTATTATCAATTTTGAAAGATATGGAAGAAACATATTAACTTTTTTAACATAACAGACATTGAAGCCAGCGACTAGTCTTTCAACAGGACGCTGCTGCTGCACAGGCAATTGTATCGCAGATATTTTTGAGAATAGAATTATTAATAGTGTCCAGCTATTAGCCCTGTTCTGACTCCATGTCATTTTTATTAATGGAGAAACTTCAAATACAAAATGTATTAAAATAACCCGCATATCTTAAAGAAAATATCAGGCGAGAAATTGTTAAAATTACACCTGAGGAGCTTATGAAAGTTAACGGAATTTCCTAAGCAACTGCCGGCATTTTATTGCCGCTGAGGGGCATCATTTTAAACAACTCTTATAATATAGGTTATTGCTTATTATTATTATTATTATGATTATTATTATGATTATTATTATTATTATTATTATTATCATCATCATCATCAGTTTTAAATACTATACATTTTTATGCTATCAGTAAAAAATACTAAAATTAAAATGCTTATTTTCGCGCAGCGACTATACTCCCTATATTATACTATACTATACTTTATTGCACCTTTCTAGTGAGCAGCTGCGCTTAGGCAGCCTGTATCTCCAATAATCTCACCGTATTTTAAAGTCCCTATTATAGTTAAAACATCGTCTGAGTAAATAGTAAAATTGAAAAAATTCAAAAATTGTAGCTTAGTTTATTGACGAGATGGTAGGAAACCGAGATCACTATAGGAAGACCCTATGAATGAGAAGTCAGTGGCTTGAATCCCGCCAGCAGCATCCTCTTTGATTCAGAAATTCTCCGAGATTTCTTCAGTCCTTAGCAATGACAAATGTCTGTAGAATATTCTAAACTTAGGCCTTAAACGCATCATTGTCCACTGCTTGTGATGCCACAGTAGTGAAAGTGGACAATAAACACCAATAAAAAAGAACAACTAAGCCAGAAAAAGTAGGAAGCAAATACTAGCTGTGGCACAAGTGATGCTGGATAATTACAATAGTTCAAATCGTTATTCAGTAGTTTTCTGTTATAATCGCTCGGATATTTATTCGTATCAGTCAGGAGGAAATCCGGTAGCTTGATAAAGATTGCTTCAGTATAACTTGTTCACTGTTTGTGTTGCCAAAACTTTTCGATGGAAATTCACAAAGAAACAAAGTAATCGCTTATGAACAGAAAACCAAGTAAGATTCCTCTAGAATATTGTTGGTTTGCACTACCTGCGTAAATGTCAACATTTTATATCCTATAATTAATTTTTGGTCAATATTTGTTTTCAAAACTCAATGCTTTCTGTAAAGCCAAAGTTCTTCCTGCAGCATCCAGACTATGATCATTTTGTCGTCGATTAGTTCTTCGGATGAATACTAGGAATATGAAACTTTTAATAGATGCACCACTACGATGTTGGTATTAAATTTCCTCTTATTCTGTTGTGCATGCTTAGCCATGTTGTGTGAGTGATAATTCTAGTTTATTATGACTCTAGAAGCTTGAAATAGTAGCAGTAGCAGTAGTAAAATTGTGCACCCTGGTCTTGTGTTATTGCGAGTCGTCGCTGGAGAAAACACCCACTTTTCCTTTAGCAAACATATCTGTGCACAGATGATACTCACACTGAAGCTCCTTAATCTCAGCGAGGAACGTCAGGTAAATTCACGCGTGAACCTAGCATTCGGAAGGTTCCGAGTTCAATTCCCTTTAGGCTGAATATTCTGACCTTTGTTTTTTTTTTCATGGTTTCCTGAGATGGATATTTACATTCCATGAATTTTCCTCTCTTCCATATCATTTCATTACGTTGGTTCTATTATAGGGTCCAAAGTGCCAGACCCAGGTGGGCTAGTGCGGCGTTATGGTGACTTGCGCTTTGGAATGGCTTCTGCTACAGCTTCTGCAGTGGAAGCGGAACTTCTGAAGGGCTCGCACAACTCGAGAGGGGCTTCACCGACGTCGGGGTGTTTTATCTGGAAGAAAATTGGGACGCTATCTGCATCCGCTCAGTCACCGCTCGTAGATCCTGGCCGTCTTCTACCCTTACTGCGTCCCTTCCTCTCGGAGGTGCTCCTATTGGGGACGTAGTCATAAAGGGCAAGTTGTGAGCATGACTCGAGTACTGAAAGACTCCTCCTCTGCCCTCCAACTTAACGCGTTGAATTGTTCCACACTTAGCTTTATTTCATTTATCATAATGAAAACCTGACAGCTTAGGCTTGGGTTTTAAAATGCTAATAAAATTAAAGCAAAAGACTTAATTCCGGTCATACCAGTTTTATTTCATGTGGAGTTACAGAACATTTTAAAAATACAGATGAGAATAAAACCAAGGACCTCTTCCTTAGTAACCACTTGAGTTACCGATACTGCGTGGCAATTCACGTGCATCTAATGAAGCGTACCACTAAAAATCCTTGATCAAATAATACAGTTCAGTGGGAAACCGAACCAAAGCAGCTAGAAAGATGTCTGGAAGGTTTAAGATATGTTTGCAAGAATAACGAGTATGTAAAACGAGACGGTTATCAGTAGTAATGACGTATATAGGGGTTATCATATCCAACAGTGTTAATGCTTATTAAAGGCCGTTTACACTTGCGGTTTTTTTCCATGGTATTTTGCTGAGGTGGTCTTGCGAGTCGGCTTTGCCATGCCCGTTTGCAATGAATTTCACTTGCAGTAGATTTAACTTCACTGATGTTCATATAATTTGATACAGCTGTTGATTTTGTGGCATGCACATCACCATTCTTGAAGATATTTGTTTTTATATTCACTACATACCGACTTCTCTTGCCGAAGCTTAGCTGATACATTTGTTATTGTAACAAATTCTTTGTTAGATCTGTAGCCTTGATAACTGAATCATAAAAAATATTATTTTTTCAACGAAATGAAATAAAAAAAATGTTTGTTTGTACATGCGTTCTGGACTTGGTCATAAGATATGCTAGAACATTTTTTTTTTTGAGAGAGTTTATATATAGCCAAAGCCAAAGTAGCAGTTCTAAGCCTTTATTAGGCTTGCTTTTTTTTAACTTTAGCAGGATTTGGATTTCGGCGGGGTTAAGAATTGGGGAAATAATTGATCTGTAGCGTGGAGGTCGGATGATCAGAAGTGTAACTTTAAAACTATTGACTTGTACCGGCAGATTCCAATGAGCATTTCTTTGTCGTTATAAGAAAATGTATATTGCCTTAGGAACATTGCCAATTTATTTTTACTGCCGGAGAATCTACTTTAAATTTAGTTAGTGTGACAGTTATTTTATGGATTGAAATGCAATTTGCGGTGATTATAGTTTGAGTATTTGTGCAAAAATAGATGGAAAATAAATAAGTTATATTTCTATAGGTTAGTGTATAAATGGCATACATTACTTCATGCTTCTTCACTGAAAAAACTGCATCTAATACTTCAAGTACACGTTTTTTCCTATAAATTTGATTCCACAGTAACTATTTTTTCTTCGTAAGCCACTAAAAATGACTTAATATATGAAGGAAGTGTATGTTTAATAATTTAAATCTGAGTGGAATAAAAACTATGATTTCACATAGCAAAAATGGTTTATTTTTAATAAAATAAATTTTTATGTCCATATTAGTGTAAACAATTTTTCAAAAACGGCTGCTTCACTTCTAATAGGAAGTGTTCAGAAATAGTCAATAAAAATTGCTGGTAATATCTTTAATTATTATTATTATTATTATTATTATTATTATTAATAATTTTTTTTTGTAAAAGAGCAATTGAAGTATAAAAATACATATTTAATTTGCGGAAAATGGGGTTGAAAGCAAAACTCTAAGTTTTTCAATGCTCAAAAAATTAAAACTTCATAATCCTCTTATTTTTGATGATGCACAGTGTAATTTATGCCAATTTTGTTCTACATCATATAAGGATTGTGTGATCCCAGCAAAGCTGCAGGCATTTCGATGAACAAGAAACGCCAAACATTAAATGTCGATGGAACGGACCTACAATATGGCAGAACATGCCTACTTAGGACAACTAGTTTCCTTTAACAACCAAATAGAGAAGGACGTTAAAAGAAGAATTGCCTTAGCATGGAAAGGATTCTGGTGACTGAATTTCATATTACAAGACACTAGAGACCTGGGTGTGCCCGGTGCTGTTATATGGTTGCTTAAACTTAATTCTCAAACAGCTCAATGAAGTGTGGAAAGAAAGTTTACTTAGAGATAGAATTTCAAACTAATCACTACGAGAATTGTCATTAGCTCAACAAGACTCGAGGACAAGGAGGGAATCCCTGTGTTGGCAGGAGGCATCGAGATACACCAAAGCAGACCTCTTCAAGGAATATGCAGTGAAACAGTTGTTCATGTAGCTAAATGCAGGAAGCAACCGTTCACAAACAATAAACTTTGATAAAGAGGTAGAACTAGACAGTGAACTAAAGATATGCAGAATGTACAAACAAATTGAATAATTATGACTCTGGAACTAACACTACTCTTACGAGAATTAGCTCATCCCGTGAGATTCAAACGAGTTCCCCTCTCGTAGGACTTTCCCCTTAATCGGACACATTGACTTTCCAATTCATTTCTTCTCTGGAACTTCTGCGGGTGCTCAAGAAAATGTTTCTCTTGAAGCACTGTTCATATACGTTTGAACTGCTCTCAGGCTGAATGAGATAGCCTCTTCCCGGAGGCCCTGGTTGAACTTAGTGTTATCTTTCAGCGGTAGAGTAGAGGTCGGTCACAACATGTTTCTAGGTCACAGAAGTTAGCCACAAGGAAAGCGAGTTGGATAGTTTAGGCGGTAATGTTGAGATTCTCATTCGAGAAGTACCGGGTTCAATTCCCTTGAGGCCAGCCATCCCGACGTTGGTCACTTTGGAAAATACCGAGATGGACATTTACAATCCTCGAATTTTTCGCTCTCCAATTTCCGCTCATAGCATCAGAAGCATCAAGAGTGGCCAGCTGGTGCTGTGTGGCGGGTCAGTGGCTTGCGCTTATTAAGGTTTTCCTCCCGGCGTCTGGGTTCTAATCTGGTAGCCTCCTCGGGGGCCTCGGGTTACCGGGATGTTTCTCGCAGGCCTGACAATGTTTGGTACTTACCATCTATGGAAGCTTTCGGGGCCTCACCCCTTAGTGTTCCTGTCCCCCCGGTGCATCCTTCATCCTCCCTGGGGATGTAGGTACAAAAGGCTACTTTTGAGTGGCCGAGGTGCCAAAGGATTCTCTAACATCGAATATACACCTGTCTCCTATCCCTAGCCTCAAGGATAGCTGGGACATAACAAATGCTGTAGTTACAAAGTAACCATTTTTAAACTGAAGGGGCTAAGTGGCATCCCCCACCATTTCTAATTGCATCCAAATGATTTGCATAAGGTTAATACTTCAGGTGATTACAAAAAGTTTGGTAACATTTCTCCAAATTGTAGACATTGGGCATAAATTCTATGAAAACATAGCATGTCTGAAGACTCACTAAAGCGCCTGCAACAACTACTTTGAGAAATACCATAACAAACTGGTGGATGAATGTGGGTATGTCCAAAACAAAAGCGTGGCTATTCGACATTGAATAATACGTAGAAAACGAGTTTTGTTTAACGTTTTGTACAATTGTTTGAATGTGATAAAGAAATGAGATCGAGGTGGCCGAGGTCGTTAAGGCACGGACTCGTGAGCGGGAGGTCTAGGGTTCGAATCCCGTCAGGACCGTCCTCCCTGACTGAGGTTTTTTCCACGTTTTCCTCAGTCTTCATAAATGGCAAATGCCGGGGAGGTACCCTAAACTTAGGCCTGGAACGTTTCCTTCCTTTCCCAATATATCATTTCATCTCATGTGTCATCAGTATCACCGTCTGTGTGGTGCCTCAGTAGTAAAAACGGGCGTTAAACACCATTAAAAAAAACAATAAAATGTGCTTTCACCATATAAAGTTTAAGTATAACGTTTTATGCAGTTATTTATAGTTTAAAAGTATTACTAACCCTAAGGCATACACACACGATACCTTGATTTCGATGAATGGGTTCGACTCCCAGAAGAAAATTGTCATTACATGTCGTGCAACATGACCTCCGCTGCTGTGCTTGCTAAAACCAGTATTTGGTTACTGCAGGCCCGTGTATTCAAGTGTATATGTGTGACCTTCGTCTGGGAGTTTCTGGTAGTACATCTATTGGACTACTGGAACAAAATTCAATAAAGCGCATGCGCTTGAGGAGTTAGATGATAACATCTTTGTGTAGATACAGCAATCTATACTAAAACAAATGACATTATGTTCGCCACCATTTGCAGCGTAAGGTAGTCAGAACGGAAAGCGGAACATTGTTTTGATTGTCCGATGTAATCGGTTGCCTAAGATTAATATTGAGATTTATCTACATTTCATGAGCTTCTTGTACAACGCATTTACTTCAGAATGTGAAAAATATTGTGTTATATTAATGATATGTATGGACATTTAAAAAGCTTTACAGTTTATAAATACACTTACTCAATAATTTAATACACATATAACACAATTATTTAAGCTGCAATAGAGGTAACAAAAGAGCAGTACGTTTCACACATTGTCATATGCTATACATTTATATTTTGCCATATAAATATGTTGTCTTACAATTCAACACTGTTCGTACATTATATACTGTCTATCTGTGAATTCGTCAACTGTCTTGTTGAGTAGATATTGTGTAACTGCAGGTTTGAATCGTTTCTTATATGATGACAACAGATTGAGAATAATAAATTCGGATGCATTCTAAAAACTCCTTTTTGATAACAAGTTAAATTTGTAATCGGTCTATATATTTATATACATTTAATAAATTTGAGTTGATTTTTATGTAAAAGTTCACAAACACAAGCGTATACTCACAAGGAAGTTTTAGTTTTTGAAATATAGATATAAATTATTATAAGTTGTTTGAATGGCATATTATTTGTATTACTTCCTTTTGCAACATAAAAACACATTTGCTTCCAACTGAGTTCCCAGAATATTAAAGCACATTTCATAATCGAAGAGAAATATACATCTCATAATACATAATGAGAGTGACTTCAGAACTACGGAGGGTTGCCCCAGTTAAGCTCGATATTTTTACTTATTTGTTTGTTTGATTTTTTTTTTTTTTTTTTTTTTTTCAATGGTTAGATTCCCTTTCTCCTTTTGCAGTAATATTAGAGGTAGGTGACAGCGTAGGGGTCCGATTTGCAGTAAGATTCGAAGTCGGCTTCAGCGTTGGGCACCAATTTGCTGTCGGATTCGATGTTTGGATTCAATGAATGGGGGAGAATTTGTAGATTTAATTTAATTAATGGATAGCTGTTGACCTCCTCTTCTACTGCCGCTTATCGAGTACTGCAATGCCGGGCTAGCGTCAGTGATTGCTGGAATTTTACAGGTCCATGGGAGAGGACTAGAAAATTGTGCACAAAACGAACACAAGTAGTATAACTTACAATAGGATCATTTATTTACAGTAAATTAAGTTTGTTGTTCAAGGGCCGCCTTTAAGATTTTAAGAAAATTATTGAGTTTACTTGCAACTCGCCCGATAAATACTAGTCTATAAAAATGCCCGGTCCGTGTCTTTCTCCTACAAAAGCTGTCTGGTCGAATGCCTAGCTTCCCTTCACGGCGTCTGCTTTTTCCTGTGTATCTTTGCCTAAAGTCAGTTTCAATTTATGACACCCACAAGGTTCCGTGGCGTCAAAAGGTTATAATTGTCCGGTCTGTTCTGGCGTTTAACACAAAAACTAACCCTCCTGTCCTTTGACACAATAACTAATGACCGAACCCAATCAGTTTTTCAAACTCTTAAAAAGGCCCTTCGCATACAAAGACTCTAACAAATAGAAAGGAATAGAGGGCTTCTGTTTCTTTTCATCACGTTTCCAAAACACATTATCTGACTTAGGTCTAAAAGCTTGATGAACAAGTTGCTCTCATACTTTAGAAACACATAAAAGGACTTAATTATTAAAATATATACACATAAACTGTACACATTGATTATACTAAGGTTTACAATACATATAATTAATTGTGCTATCTCAATAATATCAACATGGGGTTAAAGCCATTTTATATTGTCCCACATTGCAGAAGACTGCACCGTAGAACAAAAAGGGGATGTTAGACCACTCCTCCTGGCAGACTTTCCAGAGGCTCTCATTCGTGGTGGGACGTCGAGAGACAAGGCGGTGTTTCTCAGATCAAATCCGCAAAAATCCTTCAAGGAGGCATCTTGGGACTTCACAGGTATCCTTTTAAATGGTATCAGATTGACACCCGTTTCCACAGCTTTCCGGTGGCAGTAGCCCTGGGATGATCGAGAAGTATTGCTGAATGCTTTATCCTGCGAATCTACACATTTGGGGCATACTCGCCATAAAACCGGGGAATATTTTCATCAAAAATTTGGGTCCATGACATTGCTTTGGTAGACTGCATTAATTTTTATATTTTTGGCATCTTGTGAATGTAAAGTTTTCCCCGAGCGCAGTAACCTGCAGCCGCCATGAACCCCTTTGAAAACTTTTCCTTGATCTCCCCGATGAAGTTAGAGCGTCTTATTTTACTCACTTGATGGTAGTAAATAGCATGTTTGTGCTATCTAGATAAATCCAAATCCAGAGAAAGCACTCATTACCACTTTTCATCTGCCATACATTTTTGTTATTCATACATTTTTCTTGCATTGGTAAAGCGTTCACTGATATACTGATCTTTCAACATGTGCCCTTATTTTTATGCCATTGTTTTAGACCCAAATTTTGGTGGATTATCCTGTTAACAGTCCCATTAGGTTTTCCAATGTGACTGACAATGCTTCCTTGTGTTGGAGGGTTTTCTTGTATCACTGCTGCTCTAGCCTTGGTTACTATAGGTCGGCCTTGCTGGTTGCACCTCTATGTTATTGTTATTATTATTTATTTATTTTTATAGATTGGGTCTAAGATAGGAATCTATTTTTGTGCAGTGTGTTATGCGGTTCACACATGACTTACTTATGATAAGATCTTTCTCTTTACACCTTTCTACTATCATCGAAAGACTGTACCCGTGCCACAAATCAGCGAGTTTTGAAGTCATTATGGAGTAATATTTGCATCAGACTCCTGACGAACCGACGCGATAGCACACATTAGCACTGGAAGGAGTGGGAGAGCGATTCAAAATCGTCCGAGCTTAACTGGGGCATTCCTCCGAAATATGATACAATGATCGAAGCTCGTAGGTTGCTGATTTTAGTTTTTTTTTGTGATAACATACTTTATATGTGCCTTCCAGTTTAAGTGTCTGTCAAATTGAAGCCCTGTAAACCTGGCATGCTCATGCTTGTCTAGTACATGGCAGTAGTTACGATCAGGTGAGTTATATGTTGTGAATTTCATTGTGGTTTTTATCTACATTTAATGATAATTTATTTCTATGAGCCAGCTACACACTATAATAAGCACACAATATAAGATTTACAAATTTATTGCTAGAAGTTATTAAATTGATATCACAAAAAAACAGAATATCAACACTATTGTCTTTTAATTGCAATGAGAGATTTTTTTTTTATATAATCCAAAAAGTAGTGTACCAATAATTTATTCTGTGGAACTCCATAGTCAATAAAACGGCAATTTAGAGTACTACACTGATTATTGTCTGAACAATTTAATTGTACCATTGTTTTCTATTGTCAAGCAAAATACATGAACCAATTTAATCTTTCATTTTTTATTTCACAATTTTTTAAATTGGAAGTTAACACAACCAATTACTTTAACTAGGACGCAGAAAATTTCTGCAACATTTTCTGTGATATTCCTTTTCTAAATCCAAAATGGTTTTTTTAAGAATATTTTTATTTCAAGATATTATACAATGTTATCCATTAATTTTTGAAATATTTTTTGAAAAAGTTGTTAAAAATGATATCGTCTCTAATTGTAAACCCCATACTTTCTTTTTTAAACAATGATTTAAAAATGGAATACTCAAATCTTTCCGAGAAAATGCCACTTATTTATCCTATATTATTAGTGTACCTGGAATTGCAATGTAATTATGTAGCAAAATGGAATTCTGTTTAGAAACATTAACTGCATTCCAGTGCTAGCCAGGTTAGGAGCTTTACTAGTGCAAATATGTGATGATAAGACTTTACAGCATCCGCCAACTCTGAATCCACTTAAGCATGTCACTCTCTCTTGATGTTGCATGATATGCATACAAAAGAGCAGTTATCTCATTTATCAGCTAACTTACACATACACAATTCTTAAGCAGTCAAAATTCGGGAGTTACCAATTCGCTTCCGCTTTTAATCAGGTCCAATTTACCTTCTCAATCCAGAAGTGTGGCAACTTTAGAAATTTGTCTAGTAAAACTTAATAATAACACATCCGTACCTTGAAGGTCTTAGAAAGTTAATAAATAACATTAATGACATAAATCTGCAATATCGAGATATGAAGTGTAATACGCAAGATAGTTTGTTTTAAATATCCTAAGGTAGCGATTGAGCATTACCTTAGTTATAATATGATAGCACTTATTCTAAACATAAATTACTATTTTAACATATGATAGAGTGCTTCATTACCCGGTATTCTACTCTTATTTTTTGATTAATGAATAATTTTAAAATATAGGGTTACAAGTCTACAGGCAATGTCATCCTTTATCGCGAACTTTATTTAATATGCGCAACCTGTTCATATCACAAGCCTTTATATGCAGGTAGCACATTGTCTCTTGGTGCTCTTGACAACGTCTACCTCTGTGGCTTGAGGCACTAAACGTCTGCTTACCAGCTAGCGAATCTCCCAATCCATTCTTGGTTAAGAACAAAATGTTTGAGAGAACTTTCCGGAAGTATTATCTTATTATGTAAATAAAATTGTTAGGGGACCGCGGACTCATTTGTGCCAACTTTAATTCATCTCGTTCATAATTTCAAAACTTTGTGTCAGTCACCAAGGAACCATGAAAATTAATAATGGCAAACAAATGGGATCGAAATGCAAAACAATCAAGCACCTTTTCAATAAATTAAGTGCTCAGATATTTCATTAATTTAGAATGACAGCACAAAGCCATCCAGTGCCATTGTTTGCTTCCTCTCTGTAGATTTTAACATTCCTTTTAAACTATTGGACAGTCCATTCATCTATTGCATAAAATTAAATATTTACTAATAACAAAACATTTTGTAGGCATTTTCATTATATATGTTTAGGAAATATTTGACTTTAACTAAATTTAATGACCATTTTATATTGGTGTTATGTTTTGAGCTTCATATAAAGCTGGTGCACGTTCAAGTTTTGCTTGGATTATATTCTTATATGCAGATTTCGTTCGCGGTACTTCTTCAGCTCAAAGTACAAATATAGGGCAACTATATCATTTGCCTTATCTAATTTAGATTTAGTTTTATGTTTATTGACATTCTATAATTTCCTAATAGTTTTAATAATTTCCAAATATAGAAACTGTCAAGTTAATGCAAATATTTTATACACCAATAAATTAAACATAAAAATACAAAGTCATTTACATAGGGAAGGTTTAAATCTATTTTGGTGTAATGCAAATAGTTACCAGCACAATCGTACATATATTCATCACTCGAATAATACCCTTTTTACACCAATATTTCTTAAGGGCAATTTTGAAAGGTTTACCATCATTGGATAAATTTTTTAGGTCACTGTGAAGAATGATATGTACTTAACACACTTTCTATAGCAAGGTAGTACTGAAACAGGTATAAGAGGATTTTATTTTTTTCGTAGCATTTATATTATGAATATATATATGTATATAAATCTTCCCTCATCCTACTCGGATATTACATAAACTATCTATACAATATATAGTGACCCAGAATCGCCGTAAATTTTTCAAATAATACTCTCATCATGTACTTTCATGGCATGCATGCCATCTTTCAAGGGTTTCGGTGATGAAGAAAATTTACATTATATCGTTTCTCTCCTATAATTTTATCTGTAATATTTTCTTTTCCAAATATGCTGTAAATCTAATATACAATTCACGCTTTGTTATTAATATATGTTCATTTCTCCTATACTTGTTTAACTTCATTAAGTATAATTTCTTTTATCTGGTAGTGATTGTGATCTGAATTTACTGGTTAAATATTTACGCAATGACAGTCAGTGAAAAAAGTGAACAATTTTCAAAGAATATATATTTGTTTTGAATGGTGTTTAACGTGCGTTTTTACTACTGAGGCAGTACAGGCGGTGGATACTGATGATACAGAAAGGGATGAAATGAAATCATACATTCGGAATTTTTTTTAAGGAAGGAAGCGTTCCAGGCCTAAGTTTAGGGTACCTCCCCGGCATTTGCCAGTTATCAGGACTAAGTAAAACCTGGAAAAAACCTCAGTCAGGGAGGACGGTCGAACCCCAGACCTCCCGCTCACTAGTTCGCGCCTTAACGACCTGGGCCACCCATAACGGTAAAAAAATAAATAAATAAAAATATATAAAATTTCGTAACACGTGCGTTGTATTCAGGTGTTGACGATTGTTAAATCAACTGCTGCTTTTCTCAACCCTTACAGTCGGTCCTGGTGGTGTAGTGGTAAAACCCAAGATCGCGGATTTGATTCCGGCCAGGTTCGGAAGTAACAATCTTAAGTATGGCTTCCCTCGAAAAGGAAGTAAAGCCAAGGATCCCGTGTCGTACATTTACGGCACGATAAAGAACCTCAAGCCTGAATAAAGAGGCCTCTGAACAAAATTTGTCGGCCGTTCCACGCTCTGATTTGAATGGGATGCTGATGACTTGAGACGTTAAAGAGCGTCCGTAAATAAACGAAATCAAATGCAACCCTTACAGAGTAATGTGGGCTGCCTATTCCGAAAAATTGTATGGCTATTCTGGAACACCGTGCATTATAAGTCGGATCTAGGGAATTTTTGTTGTAGACAAATAAGGCAAACACCAAGTTTAATAAAACCAAATATTTCATATCGATTAGGCTCTTCTTCAGTAAAGAGAATGAGCTCTGTGCACGAAAAATGAAACCTTTAGTAGGCCCATATTATGTGGCATATTTAAAACAGTTCAAACAGCGTTAATTAACGTCAGTTGATGCCGATTGGATTGTCAATGCATAATAAAATTGGAGGTGAAGGGAAATGGGTTACAGTGTTACATTTTTACACCATATCCGATCGCGGGTTAATATACTTAATTTTTACACATAACAATTTGGATACCTGCAAATGTATGGAAAGGAGATTTATTCTGAAAATATTCTATCATGTTAAATAGCTATAACGTAATAATTTCAAAGGTTGTAGAAGGGTCTTAAACAAGCAATCTGAAATTGGGAAATTATGATCTGCGTATTCAAATTTCAAAGTTATGGTACTAAGTTTCTAACGTACTAATAAGTAACTGACTAGTGAAGGTTTCATTGGAAATAATCCCATCAAATAACGGGCGAAAGTTGCGGAGGATGTCTCTTTGGGGTAGTTCCTATGATACTGGGGTAAAGTAAAAGCTGATCATTGTTATCGAGTTCGAGTTTTGCTAATTATTTCTTTAGTTTTACTTCTTATGTATCATAAAATTAAAAAATAAAATAAAAAAATAAACCTATTTCGCAGGACCCAAACGCACAATGTTCGAAACAACAGTCTGTTGCCTTATTCATTAGGCCACACAGTCAGATGCATAACTCTCTCTAAGCTGCATACCACGATAAATAGCACACTTGTTCTGTGACAACTATGATTCCTCAGCGAGTTTAGAGTTTTTATAGCGCAAATGCTGATGATGGGCTATTGAAAATCGGAATTTACTCGATCGTGAAGCAGATTTGAAAACATTCAAATGCACATTTTTATCCCATTTTGCTTTAACACTTGCTTATCCGCATTTAATTTAAACTTCTTTTTCACCATACAATGCGTATTTTTCTTTGTGGACCATCGATTGCTGCCCATAATTACTTGTCTATGACCCCTCTACAATGTCGAAATCATTGCGGTGTAGTTCTTTAACACCCGGTGTGTGTGTGTGTGATATATATATATATATATATATGAAGCCAGAGAAGCTAAATCTCCCCCTCCCTACTTGTGCAAGTTTCAAGAGGTGAAGTTGTTATACACTTTATAAAAAAAAAACAAAAGCACTACAATCTACGAAAGCGGGTAAAGAAAATGTAAAATCATCCAAAAAATTCATATATAATCTTTTTTTGGCTTGTTATGGTTTCTTTGCTATATTACCCACCAATTTTCTTCCTTTAGGGTGATACCGCAGCATTTGTTTTGGAAAAGTTTACTTTACCTTCCTTTTCAAATAACACATTTTATGCATTACATATTCAAAATATTTTCAGATTTTTTCATTACCTCTCTGTTTCTTGATAATATTCTGTTGTAAGTTCTACTGTTCTCGTTAATTTCATATTCACCACATATATTTTCATTTTTATTTTCGTGCCTTAGGTCGTATGATAAACGTATCCCTAAAAATTGCGTAATATTTTCCTTGTTTGTCATTTAACTAATGACGGTTTAGTTGCTGAACTTAGACTTTGATACATCTTAAGGGCAAATCTTTTCAAAACTAATAACAAAATTCCCAGTGATGTTTATTTAATACTTTGTTACAACGTGCAGCCGTGTTGTAAAATGTTTATTAGTTTGTGATCAACATAAAGGATATCCTTATCTGACAAACTCGTGTTTAGCGCTTAAAGTATAGGCAACAGCGAAAGTGAACATTTAAGAGAATATTAGCGCCACTAGTTCAAAGATGGCGTCAGCGATCGTGACTATCATGCCCACCTCTTGCTGCGAGATATTCGTGTTTCACCTGCGGGCGTTACCGATTATGCAACGCTTTTCGATTTTGGGTATACATGGACCATCTCAATCTCTTGGTTTAGATGGGTAGCTACATCATATTCGTTAAAGCGTGAGAGAAAGGCTGTAATTGCTGATTTATTACAAACTATCAGGGAATAGGCAGGAGAGAAGTCGCACGGCACGCCCTTGGATTGACATACACAAAAGAGCAGCAGAAAACCTTGACCACATAGAAAGCACACAATGGAAATGGAGCCCGGCCAATCTGCTGCAAGCACAAGCCACAACCCTTTAACTGCAAGGTACTAAATTGCTGTTACTACACTGCCTGGTAAATTTGCTTTCGTTTTGTTTTTATAACTGTGTCTTGAGGGCACTTACAAAAAGCACAGAACGAATGCCATACAAAATTACAAATATTACACTTTTCTCCATGCTGTATGTAATGTTCTTAGTCAGCTGGCCATGTTCGAACCAGGCTGCTCTAAAATGTTCAACCGGAAACTGCCATGAGATATGTTCGGGCTCATACTTCACAAAAAGAATTCGTTATTGATTACTACCCACCAGCAATCGCCCAAAGTTGCAAGTGTATAATATATGTATATAACAGTCATGGAAATTAAAATATTGAATGAAATGGAATGAATTCCATAAACGGACACTTTAAAGTGGCAATTTCGCTGCTGAAAACAGGTATAAATTAATTGTTTTATTTTAGCAATATATACATATAATATATGAGCGATGGATTGAACATACTAAAAACACGTATTACTATTATATAGGGCTGATTTTTGAAAGCATCTACTAGTATTGAACTGCTCTACTTTTTCTTTTCTTTCTTTCTATCTTAATTTTCCTTTTTTGCAAATGTATGACAGGTACAACAAAATTACCATAAAACAATTGTGACAGGTCCTCACACCCACGCGTGTCTGAGAGTGAATGTTTATTATTATTTAATTTAAATAATAATAATAATAATAATTATTATTATTATTATTATTATTATTAAATGTTTTATATAGCCTATAGTAACAAGCAAGAACGTTTCATGTGTCACAAAAAATGTATTCAGGTTACCTGGACATATACCTGTTTGAAGTGAGGGAAAGGCTGCCTATTGTAGTCTATTGTATGCTCACTTACTGATAATGTCTCGAGCAATAAGTCTTTCTATTGTGACAAAGTTAAGTGCATGCATGAGCCGAACAATTGCTTTTTGTATCCTTAGATGCTCCAAATTTCGAGAACAGATAGAAAAGGAACAGGTATCGGCAATGACGTCATTTCCTCGAATGATCATGAACTCCCCAACCAGGAGTCAAAGAATTGATGAATTTAAAGTGAACGTGTTTGGGAGCACAAGAGCTCACCAATATTATTTTAATATTTTGAGGGCTCGGTAACCGTGGGCGCTATTTTGTGATCTCCGTGAGCTCTCACGAACACGTGGGGACACTTTGAATTTAGTATATAAGTGGAAGACGACCAGTCCCAGACACAGTGCAATAATTCTCAGAATGCAGCCCTAAATACAGTAGAGTAATTTTTCAGATGGCATTTCCATAACGCATTTCCAGAACGTAGTTCCAGATACAATTTACGCATTTTCTAGATTTCAAGTCAGCAGTATAGGCAAGTTAAAGACGAAAGGCACACAATGTAGTTTTAGGCCGGTTGATGCAATTTCAAGCAGAGCATGTAGCTGGTGATGTTAATGTCAAAGAGGTAACAAACAGGTAGCTGACAACAAATTATCGTGTGAATAAACACTTCTAGGCGTTTAATAAAACAAATTAACTGTGATTTGAACCCTTCCCTCTCACCTCCCTCCTCCCGTGACTACGAGGGCACAAAGGCGACTTCGGACCCCTGAAATACACGAGGTATGAAGTGGGACCCTCGGGTAGACATCCAACAACAACCACATCATCATATTAAAAAACCCTTCACAGTGTTGAACTTATTAGAAATTGTCCTGTGATTATAACATACCGAATGATTTATGTCTCTATGTATCTGTTTGAATCTTTCTTTACATAGTTTAATCTAAATGCTATTCTCCAAATGTATTACTTTGGAATATGCAAATAGAAGATTAATGAATAACAGTGATGAGGTATACTTTCTCCCTCCTTTTTAACTTCTTCTTTCTTTACTACTATCGGCTGCAGTAGTAAAGTGATCATATCATGTATTAGAACAGGGGTGGCCAAAGCCGAGTGAAACTAGAGATTTGCAACTCGCATCGTGTCATTTCTAAGAGGCGGAAAACAATCCAGAGTAGTCATAACAAACGTCATAAGGCACTGCGATCCTTCGCTACTGTGCATTGCGGGCAATATATACCTCGGATTGGACTCTGCGCTGTAGAATGCAAAATAAGAGCATTCAATACGGCATTTGTCCTCGTGGATTGAGATGTAACCCTAATTAGCACTACTTTCAGCCTCTTGCATACATTTCAGGCGATCGCTTTGTGAACGTTTCAAACCAATCGAACACCAAGTTTCTAGATAAGAGATACGCATAACGCTCTATAAGCTGAATGGGGCATACTAAAAACCACACCAGTGTTCGAGTAAAGATCTTCAGTTTCACTGTTCGCAAGTTTGGGAATTATACAACGCAAAGAGGACTATCGACGACAAGATAAAAGCCACATGCATGTACTGCGAATCCATTTATCTGAATGCAGTGTCTGTTCGTGCGCGAGCTTATCTTAAATGCACACTCTGCTCACAAGCTTATCAAACGTATGGTTACGAACTCTGCAGAAACCGAGGACGGCTTCTGAACTAAGTTCCTATTTCTAAAATTATTTCCTATTTTAGCATCAATTATACCATTATGCTACCCCATTTCTGTTACCTAACAAAATTACCAAATCGATAGAAATCAACATTACAACCAGTTATAGACATAAAGAAAATCAGTGGAAATATAATGAATTATCTCAGAATAAGCCTCTAAAATGTTATAAAATATTGAAAAACTAGACATGTTTACTGGTTTAACCCTCCGCCGGGTGCAGTACTGATCGGGGCATGTCGTTGGGGTCATTTAGATTCTCGTTTCTGTAATATTATATGCACAAAAGCGAGCCTTACAGCAATGAAGGATAGAAACACTATGAGATATATAATCGGGCGCAATGTAACTCACAGAAACTTACCTTTGATAATGGTACAAAATAACAGGCAGTTGATCAATGAAAAAGGAAGTGCCACAATTTATAAATTGATAATTTTTTAATAATATCATTTCCATAATCAGCGTTTTAAATGCAGCCTTTTCTTTTAAACTCTTCAGTGTCCCATGCCAGCTGCCGTACATCGGTAGTAGAACCGAGGCCAGGCTATTTGAGAGCAATCTGGTTCATTAGCTAGTATTTATTCCTTGTTTGTTTATTTTCACTCTTTTTTTTTATTAAGTGTTTAATATTTCGCCCACTGCTAGGCATAGGTCTTTTAGGATTAATGAAATAATGACGAAAGTGAACCGCAAAGCCACTGGCACCAAAATTTACCCGTAATTTACCTTTACAGGGTAAGGAAATACTTAAAATAAAAAAAAAAAAAATCAAGTATCATTGTTCAACTGGAGATTGAACCGGGGTTCAGCAACAGTTGACAACAGAATGTAAGACTACGACAATTGAGCATGTGCAATTAAAATAGGGAGCGCTAATGATGATCATTGCGTTCTGGCACAGTCTTGTTTCGAATGATCTTAACATCACCGCATACTCATGTCATTAGCGTCGAGCCTGATTTGTAATTTCTGCCAACGGTTGCTCGCCAAAGCGCCGCTGAGGGACGCCACCTGCACGACCAGGTCGGCAAACACGTACAACTGTCAACATGTTTTTGTCATGCTTCACTGATCAAGGCCGCCCACCTCAAGAGAAGCACAGTGTATTACGTGCTGAAACACCAGCGATACGTGTTCCACTTCAAGCTACATCTTTAGGTCTAATATGCTATTAGGGTTTTAAAGCTTTTAAAAATGTCATAAATGAACGGTCTCTTAGTTTACCTGTCTAAGGTCTTCAAGGTGATAAATGTAAAGGACTGACTTTTGAAACGAAGAGAAACTCTGGATAAAATTTCATCCGGGCAACTCATTTCAACTGGGATTAAAATTATTAGGTTTTAAAATAGAACTATTTTTCATCTTTTCGTAAAATTATGAAAAATAGATCAACAATGAAGTTACTATTTGGCAGTGAAGAGCAACATCTACAAAGCTCACCGCCTCCGTGTTCTAGTGGTAACGTTTGCGACTACTAATCCGGAGGTCCTGGGTTCGAATCTGTTTGAGTAAGGGTTTTATCTGAGCTTTTTCTTGCCCTGCGAAGGTGAATGCCAGTTAGCTTTAAGGCGCCAAGGACTCCGAGCTCATTTGCGCCACCATTAATTCAATACAGACACTACCTAAAGCTCGCCATCCACGAACGACCATTGCTAAAGGTGTCTTCATTAGGTTTCTGGCTTTTTTATAACTAAAGTTGATGACCAAAATAAGTGGTACTTTCATCTCCTGTTCCATTTTTACAACCAGTGAGTTCAGTTTGAACGCAGTCACGAAATCCTTTGGATCGGGTTGGGTACCGGAATGATAGTAAAATAAACAGTTTAAGCTAAACTTTTCTAAAAATCTAACGTTAATTAAATGTAATTTCTAGTCTCATTACATTTCTTTTTCATTTGAAACCATTATACATTAAAATAAAGAAGAAAAGAAAAGAAAAGTCAAGAATTGCTGAATATGATTGTAATTTTCAGAAACACAAAATAAAAGTATTATTAGTTGGAAATTATTAAAATTTCAAACGTTTTACATTATAGAAGAAGAAATTCATAAGGCTCTAGCCAGAGATATTTACAAATATTTTAAAAGTTAATACACAATATTATAGCATATATCTTTACCTGTTTATAGGTGTAAACACTTTGGATATTTCTACATTATTTTAAGCATTATGTCAGAATTTATTTAATGGCTTCCTAATGGGCAAAGTGACTAGGGTAGAACTGATATTTATTCACTTTGCAGGGATAGTTTAACATAGTTGAAGAGTTTATTCAGCTGCATTGGAGATATGATAATTTATTATTTTGTTTTAATGTTAAACTTAACCATAGCTAGCGAATAATTATTAACAATTAAATAGATGATTATAAGAAAATTGTTATTTTTATGCAGATCGTTTTCAACCAAAAAGAACCAGCGATAAGGTCAGTTTGTAGGAAGAAAATATTAAGAAAAATCTAGACAATTGTAAGACAAACTCTGTTAAATCTGTTGCAATAAAATTTGGCCTGCCGATTTCCACACTTTACTATAAATTGGACATCAGCAAGAAGAAACATTGTAGATTTAGAAATGTGTTTAACGAAGAACAAGAAGTGAAATTGGTTGACTACTTGAAAGAAATTAGCAGTCACTTTTATGGATTTACGAAGGGAATTTATGAAACTGTCATTCACGAATACGTATAAAGAAATAGCCTACCTGGGGGAAAAAGTCTAGTGCTGGAAATAACTGACTGAAGGAGCCTTAAAGTCAACATCCCAAAATTGTATTACGGACTCGTAAATGAACACCCATTGCAAAAGTTCAAGAATTCAATCGTCCTCAGGTGGATTGATGCTACAGTACTCTCTCGGAACATATGAAAAGAAAAACATTAATTGAAAGTACTTTGTAAAATGTGGACAAGAATGACTTTCCACAGCAACAAGAATGATATGAAGGGTTCTGTCTATTTCAGGGAAAGTCTAATGCGAGCTCTGACTATGTCTATCTCTTGTTGTGCTGCATTTGGAGAATTTACCCCGCCTTTCTTGATTTTTGCCAGAAAGAGAATGCAGAAGCAGCTAGTGAATAATGTTCCATCACGAACACAAGCAACATGCACGAAAAATGTGAGGCTTTCTTGAAGTAGTTACATTTTGGTGACCGTGTTCACCTTGAACCTGACAAAATCTTCTGTTGCTCAACCACCAAGAGTCATGTTAGTGTCGTTTCCCCCTCACACGACGAAATATATGATGCAACTCTTAGAAACCCTACTACAAGCAAGAGGTTAGCATTTCTGAAGAATTACTATGGGAGAATTGCTGCATTTTTGACACCTGTTTGCTTGAAAGCAGTCACCACACATAATGCTGTTAGTAGGTTCAGTACGGCTGGATTGTAGCCTTATAACCCAAATGTATGTGGGTATTAAGAATTTGCCCCTGCATTCATAACGAATCTGAATTAAGCCACAGTCAGAAAGAACATACACACATCTGAGATCCACATGTCTGATAAAGCCGAAGAAAACTCACTTGGAGGAGAACCTTCAACGAGTGCTGATAAAACAAAACACTACATTCCAAAAGAAATAAGGCCTGCTTCTTAAGACGACTCCTCAAGCGGAGGAATTGCAAGAAAACCGATATCTTTACAAACATGTTTATTAAGGATAAGCAAAAGGATAAACTAAATTCCAAAATTTGTTGAACACAGATAGGCCTTGTTGTTCAGGTAAGAAACAACTTCTAAGATCAAGAGATAATGACGGACTATAATACAGATGCGCGAAGAGATGGCCGGAGAAGTACTTAGGCGGAAGAAGAGGAATAGTTAATACAGTTCAACGGAGCTGCAACTCCTTCCTCCCCGCTTTAAGTGCCTCTCGACCTTCTTTTCGTGCTACTATAGTGCACAGTGTCTCGAACTGAAGATTGTACTCCGTGAAAGTGTTCAGGCCTGATGTCACGAATTCTGAACATCTTATCCTGGCGTGCCCAATATTATTGAGTTAAAAATGAAGAAATGAACAAAGTTCAATCTATGTAACAAGAGTACTATGTTGTTCCTTCAGGTGAACTGTCAGTAATTAATACATTTGTAGTTAATGTGCATTTCTTTTTACTGCTGCAGGTGGATTGTTAACATTATGAAAGTGTTAAAACTATTGCTAGACAAGGTGTGGCTTCTAGTACTATGAACCACTATGTGTGTATAATATGTATATTCGATTATTATCAATTTTTTTACATATTACATAATTTATTTTACGTGGCTGCAGGAGCAAAGTGATAAATTTCACATAAATAATTAACACAATTTTATTTAACAAGAGTTTCAAATTTGATTTTGTTTATAAACAATTTAATTTAAAAATAACTATAAAGTTACAGTAAATTTCATTTCATTGTTTTAAGAAATTACAAAAATATGCCACCTTAAACTTAGTTTATTCACCCTACCCAGTTCCTCCCTTTAGTAACTATTTTCAATTCCAGGAACGCTTTCCAATATGAAAAAATGTGCATTAGTCAAGAATATGGGTGTTATTTTTTATCTACGCCATAGTATAGCATTGACTTGAAAAAACTAATGTCATATTGATGTTTCACGCCTCGCTCCCACTTGAAGTTTTCCTGTGTTAGATGGGGAGTTTATATAACTTTTAAGGTAGACTTTAAAAAGTACGTTTTCAGATTGGTAAGGGTTTAGAATTTTATGGGGAATATACACATACATTCTGCTTTATATTATAGAACTAATGGTACTGCAAGCTGTGATAAGTAGAATAACAAGCGAGTAACGTTCTGTGAGCCTGAGAATGTTTTCTAATTTTTTCATAGAACCGAGATGTTATTCATATTAAATCATAGCTCAACACTACAGAATAGTGATGTGAAGTTTAATTTTCCAAGCTATTTATTCATAAATAGTACTTTATTGCCGTAACCCAAGAATTGAATACTTAGAATAATCTGTAACCTGGAAAATTCGGAAAAGTAAAGGTAACAACTACTTTCCTAAGCAACATCGCTGAAGGAAAGTTTATTTGAATTACGCAGTATACGCTATATCTTTAAAATCACAATAATACCACTAATGAAAATATAACCTTGACATCAGTGCTACCTTGTCTTCTCTCGCCTAGATTTATAGCACATCCGCACCTGTTGCACTATTACGGTGGTTACTAACTTTACTTTCCTTCTATTGTCAATGGTGCAAAATACATGAATAATGAGACCTTTGACGCCTCACCCTTGTCTCATACAGGAAATGGAAGATCTCTTTCTCAGTACTCATGGTTAACTACTTGCACTTTCCAAAGTGACCTTCATGGCACACGGTTTATTTCCCTCACTTTACCTCTTTGTTACTTCACGAAGCCCGTGAGAACCTTCACGCCGGAAGAACTTTAGCTTTTCACGTTGTGAAACAAGAAAGTACGTAAATAATATTGTGTGTTTATAATTTACTTAAAACGCGCATAAAAACAAATAAAAATATGTATGCCAATTTTAAAATAAGTGTAAATGGAAAACAAAGTAAAACATCTAATTTAGGGGTGTAATTTTTAAAGAAATGAAGAATTGAAAACGATAGTATTTAATAAACATATGAAATCCCATTATAAAACAAAATTAAAGAAATTCATAGGCACTTGTAGCGGTGAGCCATATCTGCATCTATCAACACGAGTGGCCGAGGTCGTTAAGGCATGGACTAGTGAGCAGGAGTTCTTGGTTCGATTCCCGCCAGGGCCATCCTCCATGACTGAAGCGTTTTCAGTCCTCAGTGCCCGGAGGGGAACCCTAAACTTAGGCCTGGAACGTTTCATTCATTAAAAAATTCCCAATTTATTATTATTATTATTATTATTATTATTATTATTATTATTATTATTATTATTATTTCGGCCAAAGATACTCTGTAAACATAGATTCAAGATAATAGCTATTTTGCTACTTGTGCGGTAAGGGCTGTGGTTTCGTTTCAGCTCATTGTCCTTTAGTTTCCCTCTGCAGTGCACTAACGATAATGCAAGTCATACATACATCAGCACCGTTACGGGGGACCGAGGCCGTTAAGGCGCGGACTCGTGAGCGGAAGGTCTGGAATTCGAATCCCGCCAGGACCGTCCTCCCTGACTGAGGTATTTTCCAGGTTTTCCTTAGTTTTCATAACTGGCAAATCCCAGGGAGGTACCCTAAACTTAGGCCTGGAACGTTTCCTTCATAAAAAAAAAATAAATCCTTTCCCAATATTTCATGTATCATCAGTGTTCACCGCCTGTAGTGCCTCAGTAGTAAAAACAGGCGTTAAGCACCATTAAAATATCATATATCAGTCAGTTGAAGTTGTAGGTAGCAGTCAATATATGTGGTTTCTGCGCGATGGAGCACCACCCCATTCTCTACACGTTGAACGAGAACAAATAACCCTGACCTTGAGTGAGCAATGAGGTCTAGTAATATGGGCTGTCTGATCTTTTGGGTTTAACTACAGAAGTACTTAAAGAAATTAGTGCCTGCCACATGCATCGACAATATATAAACATTGTTGGAACCCGAGAGCAGCCACGTTTGTGATTCTCTGAAATGTGGGGCTGAGTATGTAGCAACCACATAGAGCACCTCCTATAGTGACTACTCAACATAGTAGCCCAAGATACAACGCGGCCCTTGTTTAAAAATGTACTTGTTTCAGGACATATATTCATATGAAATTCTTTCCCCATACAATTTGCTGTGAAAATATGCGACAATTTTAAACATTCTTATATATGACTTTGGGTCTGTTCAAAGTATGCTTAATGAAATTTAGCTAAAAATGTCTCCTAATTCTTAAATTCTACATTTTATTGTATTTTAATAGTATTTGTGTGAATTAAACTTAATATTATGCTTTGCGTCTTTGTATATTGAACTTTTAAATGGCGTCGCATGATTTTCTAAAGTCTTATCTATGGATTACTGTAACCTTCACTTTCTCAGTTTCATTGCATGTTACAACGCAGGGATCATTAAATTAATTTGAATATTTCCCTCATAAATCCCTGACCACTGCGATATAAGAATGCATTAAGTTCAACCGGCGTATGCTGCGTAAAATTCCTGATTTTTATCATCTTTAAGTCTTTGCTGATTTGTACACATTCCTGCTTCGTAGGCAGGAATTTAGAAGATGTCATTTGTTTCTTTAAGGGCAGTAGATCATTCGAGTATTCCAAATATAATATCTACCTTATTTAATAGTTGTGTGCCTTATTACCTTTGTATTATTAATTATTCATTTTATATTCAATTTGCAATAAAATTCCATCAAATATTACTTATGGATTCACATATAACATTGTGAAATAATACAATTAATATGACAATGCTTATTTGTAGATGCAAAATTCATTTTACATATTAAGAGTTCTCGAGTTGTTGGCTGTTAAAAATAAAACATTCCAAAAATTGGAAAATAAGTTGTAGTTATAGAGTTTTTCCAAGGAAAGTTCTTAAAAGAACGCTCCACACTAGTCAATATCAGCGATTTCTACAAAAAAAAAAAAAAAAAAAAAAAAAAGAGCTGTAAATCGTTCATGGCTATCAGCTGCAACATTCTGCATGGCTATTATTTTTTCACAATTGTTTAAGTGTATATAAAGTAGGTACAATACGATGGATGCATGAGTGAAAAACATTATGGATTTATATTTCCCTGTAGGAAATAAGACAGATGTGATTAAAATGACAACATCTAACAGTTCCTTAAATCTTGGACGGAGGAGATGAAAACATGGAAACATGCGATCTAGAAAGCTTAAGTTTGAAGGCTGCTATACTTCCCTGTATTTGCACCTGTGTATTCTTTTATACCGAGGGGATTAGCTCAGACAGTAACGCTTGGCACTCATATCCTTGAGTTGAAATCCTGATTGGAGTTTTCCTTAGTCCATTTTCAGAAAGAGCAAATGCCGAGTTAGTGTTTCTATGACTCTGTTTCACCTTCCATATTATCTATCTGTATGTGATGTTTGTGATGTCATCGAGGCGGCTCTGACATGGGTTTTGCCATCTACTCAGGAAGCCATTCAGTGTGCACATGTGCTCTAAGTGCATCCAGGGTGATTATTACCGCACAGGCGACTGACCTGGACATTGGTGTGTTAAGTCCCTAGGGTGCTAGAAGCGGAGGAGGGCAAATACAACAAAAGAAGAAATATATTTAATTTTAAATGTTCTAAAATAAACATAGCAGCCCCAACGAATTTCATTCCAAGTCCATCCTCTGACACAACGGTTGGTCTTCGTAGCAATATCTGCACTTGATCACAACGAAAGACTGCTCAAAGAAAGGAAGGAAAAACATCCAAAAGGTGTCTTGCCTAAGTTAGCATTGTTTTAAATAATAACACTCAGAGATACTCAAAACAAAATGTGCGAAAAATAATAAATGAACTTATAGAAATATCACGTAATTTGTTTAACATTTTCGATGTTTTTCTTATTATACCGGGCCACAGTCTACGAGCAGATTGTGTCCCTAACATGTTTGTAAGTAGAACACAAGAGACGCCTGTAAACCCCTCCGGAGTTTGGCGAGCCCCTCAGAAGGTCCGCCATTCCAGAAGCCGGGGCAAAAATCTTTACAAAGCGCAAGTTACCATTACACCTCGCCAACCCACCCTGTCCTGGAAAAAAAAGGACATCAGGATGGCCAGCCTAACGGAAAGTGAACCCTGAACCTCCCAAATACGAGTTTCAAACGTTACCGCCTGAGTCATCCCTGTTTATTAGTTTTGCATGTATATACAGGTTATTTCAGGTTCACTTTGTTCGAATTAGCTCGTTTTCTATAAATCAGTTGCGCGATTTTTAATATTGAAATTCCATACAGCTATATAACAAGACATTTAACTGCAATAAAGAAAAATCTTGTACAAACTTATAATTTGTCTACAGTGCAAGATAATCTTTGATAGTTTTTTTTTTTTTTTTTTTTTTTTTTTAACTAAGTAGTACAGCTATGCACATATTACATTGATATGACACACGTGAGGAATGCGGTTCATCAGAATTCGCTCAGGAAAACAGCGCTGTCACGTCTCTGCAATTTCGTTCAGAACATGTTCAGTGCTTACAGAGATCCGTTTTGGAAGTGATAGTAAAGCGTTTATTCATTTATTCTTTGTTTATTAAGTAAGGCGCCCTCAAATATGCTTAATAATAGGACGGACATGAAATATTCATAGTTTCTGTCCAACCTTTGATGTGCGAAAATAACAGTGATAACGCTGGAGAATTGGCATGTGTTAATATTTAGACGAAAGCGATAACACTAAAACACTTGGAACTTGGTAGAATGGGGCAAGGTCATTATGGTTCGCCCCACCCATTAGCTGTGTATCCATCGGAAAGAGCTAAGTGACGGTTAATTCAAGATGTGTTATATCCCCCCTCTTTTTTAATGTTTCTTCCTACATTTTTACATCTTGTGCTTGCTAACCACACACACACACACACACACACACACACACATATAATACGCTGCAATTTGACGCGAATATTTTTAACTTATTACGCATTATGGGGATATCTGCTAGGGGCTCTTGGTTTCGCTCAGAAAAAATAATTTAAAGTACAATTTTCGTTTTTGGAGAACGATTTACCTCTGGAATAATCATAGGCAGAAAGCTAAACCACCACGACTGTGTAAAAGTTCATTATAATTTAGCAGTATTGTAAAGAGAAGCTGTGGTCTAGATAAATATAACTGCTATATTTACCAGTGACAAGTTTGCAGCTTTTGCCTGGGATAGAGCGTACAAAAAACAAAAGATTACAACAAAATGCTAGAAAAGTATATATTTTGAAAATTCAGCTTTGTCTTTACTCCTCTATCTGGTGAAACATGTTACGCTTCTCAAGCATTTTCCAAGAGTCTTGTTTTGGCATTGCGGAATGACTCGAGGGATGGATTTATCTACACGGTTGCAAGCTACTTCGTTTGATGCCATCCACTCCTAAAAACATTCTGCGGTATGTGCTTGCCCTTCAGTTGCAGCTGCTTCAATAGTTCAGTTAGGTTGGGTTAGGTTAAGTTAGGTTAAATTAAATTAGGTTATGCTAGATGAAGCCAGAGTTAATGGATGGCGTGTTTGTGTGTACTGCTACAATACGGACGATGCAAAATAATTACAATTATAAACAAGCGCCTTTTTCCCTGTTGTTACTCTGTGGGCACATTTTCCCAGGTCTGTTTACTTCTACTGTGAAAATGTTCATAAAACATCTGAAAAATATTTTATTGAACTATTTTCCTTTAAGCCATATACTATTAACAATTCATTATTTTCTGCTATGTATTGGAGGTATACAATGTTTTGTAAATATAGACATGAAAGCGGATAATGCAAATGGCATTAAAAACTATGTTAAACATTGCCGTAGCCCTTACTGTAAACATCTCTCGTTTAATCAAATATTTACTTACAAATACAGGTCAAGCATGTCCGACTGATATATTTCGGGACTTCTGTGCACAGAAATTTTGATGACTTGTATGACAATATGAATCGAAAGCTTTTATCATCAACGTTTTTGTACCTTAAAGTGAACGCAGACTAAGATGCAAGGAAAAAGTGGAGTATAAGTAACTTGTAAAGTGTTTTTAATTGTTTGTTTTACTAGAAGTTAAGAGAATAAAACTCTTGAGGAAAGTCGATCCTGGTGTCTAGTGGTTACATAATACTGGTGCCTCGTACACCAAAGATCGCGTGTTCAATTCCTACGAGGGTCAAGGAATTTTTTCGGACGTAAGTATGGCTTCCTTCAGAAGGGAAGTAAAGCCGTGGGTCCCGTGTCGTAGATCTACGGCATGTAAGAGAGCCACAAGTCTGGAGAAAGAGGCTCTGAAGAAAATTTGTAGGCCAATTTCACGCCCTGAATTGAATGGGACGCTGATAACCTGAGATGTTAAAAAGCGTCCATAAAAAACCAAATACTACTACTACCACCACCACCACCACCACCACCACTACTACTACTACTACTACTACTACTACTACTACTACTACTACTACTACTACTACTACTGCTGCTGCTGCTGCTGCTGCTGCTACTACTATTACCACTACTCTTGAGGAAAATACTTTTCTAAAGAAGGAAGTTATTTGATAGCTGTGTACGGATCAAGATATAATATCAGATAGAAAAATTGAAAAGAGAAAATGTGTGAAAGGTAGGGAAGGCAACCAGGGTCAAATTGACTATCACAACTGTATATAGGCAGGTTGTAAAAAGGGGATGAGTGTCAGGTAAAGTGATTTATTGTAGCCATGTAGGGGAGTACGGATGCTAAGAGGAAACGGAAACGACGGATATTGTGGAAGTATAATAAAACTTAATAACCTTAATTTTTTCATAATCTTTTCTCACTGACACCCATGATGCTGACTGTTGACAGTTAGAGCCATTTGAACTTCGTTAAAGTGATCATTTTACCATCTGAATAATCCCTTATACCTATTCACATAGATCGAGGCACACTAGTGGAATGTCATGCACAGGTTCTGTTCTTTTCAAATGCATGCATTGACGTCAATAGCAATGGGATATCATCACGTCTTGAAAGACCCGAATGTAATCGAAAACGACACTGTATGACAGTTTTTATGCTTGTTTCATAATAAAAAGGCTCCTCATTTCGTGTTTGAGCAGTTAAAGCTACTCCTTATGTAAGGGAAAGACATAAACTTGAATTTAAAAAGAATATGCATAACATTAGGTTTTCTTATATAATTTATCGTTCTTATCATTCTACAATGATAAGGATAACTAATGACGTAAGCTGCTTGAAGTACGTCAGCCGAATCTGCACCACTGTATAAACTTTTCTGCAACTTTCAAGTCAGACAATTTTTTATTTTTATTTTTTTTAACATTATGTTCATCATGGTGTTAATGAATAGAACTTTGCACTATTTTGTGGAAGTCCTTGTTACTGTCATATTGCAGATAATCTCATTTGAAGTGCCATGGCAAAACTGTTAACCTTGGTTCTTACCGGTTCTTCATATGAATGTTCAAGGATTTTCTTGACGCTATGCGTATCTGTAACCATTAGCGGCAGTTAGCAAGCTTTAGAGTAACTTGTCGACTGTTTTTCTTCCTTACCAAGCGGGATGGTTCAGATGATGGCGCATGACACTCGCGGTCCCTGGTTCAATTACCGTTGAGTTCAGCCATCCCGATCTTCGGTTTTTTCATGGTTTCTATGGCCACTTAGGCGAATACTGGGATGGATATTTACATTCCACGAATTTTGCGCTTTCCATTTCGTCCCGTTGGTTCTCGAAAGTGCCAGGGCGAACTTGAGGACTGGCGCGTGGTTTGCGTCGCTTGCTCTTTGAAAAGGTGTCTAGGAGGGCTCCTATGGCGTCGGAATGGTCGATCTAGAATCACGTTAGAGACCCGGTCTGGGCCCGCGCAATTCCTGGCCTCCTCATCTCTTCCTCCCGGGTGTGCCCCATTGACAAACGATCTCGCGTGAGAGCGGCTGAGATGTCCGCTCCGGGTCCAATATACAATTCGGGGGGGGGGGGAGATCAACTTATGCAACCGGTATTCTTCGACCCCGGACATTATTAAATGGTAAATAGGCGTTTTAAAAATGATAATTGTTGGTTTCTCTTCTTACGCTTGGGATGCATCGTGGGCATTTTAATAGACAACAGAATTTCTAATAGCATTTACGAAATATCAACTTCCAATAGTACTCAAAGTGTACAAGTACACTTATTTGGGTATACAATGGAGAAATACTTCAAAGATGACTTCTCAGCTAGCTGTTAGGTTATTGTATGGTTTTGAAACCTTGCCAGAAGGTTTAAAATGAGTTGTATACTATAATTAAAAATATATTTTGACAGTAAGTCATATATTTACCTGTATACTACATTAATACATGTACAAGCTTATTTATCAGAGCAATAGAAGAGGCCAGAAAATTTAGAATCTTTGGAACGGGAGATTTAAATCTGTAGGTCATGCTACATTTGCTCCGAGGCTGTTTGCGGAATACCTAGAATAGAGACAGGCTGGCTGGGACTAGTCAAGGAAGTAGGGGAAATTCTGCGAATTTGACCTTGATGTAGCGAAAAGAAGATGGATGGGTGACGACGTAGGAAGTAGTCCCATGGAGTAAATCCAAACACCGTCACTGAAGCGAAATAGGTGCAACGGTCAATATCGTGAGATCCTTTCATTTTACCTGTTTATTTCAACCAGTCTTAATAGTGCAGAAAAATAAACTTCAGTACTTCAGGTTTAATAGAACTGATGATGACAAATATAATAGACAAGAGATTGGCGTGTGAAGTTGCTTCAATGTTTTCAGAGCTAATGAAAGGCGCTCAAAGCTAACACTTTCCACATAGGAGGTATTTTCTCTATTGCTGAACCAGTGACATATCGGCTAGGGAAACATATCAATGTCGTTCATTAAACAGCTCCCAACCTATCATGAAAAATAACTTCTTGAAGGAGGACAAGTTTCAGCTCAACTAGTGAAAGCATGTCTTGAACTTTCAACACCCAATTTACTGTGTTGCAACACACGAAATCTGCAGTTTACTTTATTCCCTTTCTTAGAAACTCGTGTAAATACAACACACATGTGCAATTAATTTTCAAATAATAATAATAATAATAATAATAATAATAATAAATAAGTATATGTGATAAATAGATAATAATAATAATAATAATAATAATAATAATAATAATAATAATAATAATAATAATAATAATAATAATAATAATAATAATTAAGGATAACAAAGATGTAAACATATTATAAAAATTAAAATAGACGCCAAATTTATTCAGATTAGAATATAGGTTATAAAATGTGATCATTTAAAAAGTTAACATAAGCATTTCTGCATAAACAGATCTACAAATACAATTATTACTTTACATCTTTAATATGACAATGTAAAACATTATATACTGTTTTATTATCTTTGATAACTTGCTAAAGTAGCTAATTAATGTATAAATTTACTTCGTGGTGTTATAATGATTAGGTTTCAAAAAAAAAAAAAAAACATTAGCTTGAGGCTCTCCTGTGGGAATACTACAGCACTCTTTTTTTCTTCTCTTTCTTAAAAATGAAATGCTTTGACTATCAACAAAAGGAGTTTAGTTTATTATATGTAATTTTTATATTAAAATATGGTTTGTTTTCTTTAAATCACTTTTACTTAACACATTATTAGAACTACGGCCGTATCTTTCAGGTAAGTTTTATTTTTAATTAATGCATGAAATCCTCTCCTTCAGCATGTGCGATTTCTTTGGCACATAACAATAAAGAGTATGTAAATATTATATGTTCTAGGTATATCCCAATATCAGCATAATCCAAAATACAGAATTGCAGGGTTAACGTCTATAGTGCACTTTATACAGAAATACAACTGAAACATTAGGCGTGATAAACACGGCTGAGCAAGCTCAATTTCTTCGGTAATGGAACTTTTAACTCCAGTTTTACCAGAAATTGCGCATCTACTTATGGTAAATCGGTTTCCACTAGCGAGTAGTGGAATCCGGGCACGGTACTTTTTTAACATTAATTTTATGATTTACTATTGTGTAACAATACAACACATTGAAAAGTAAATGCATTTGTTTGTTTATATCTTTAAATCTTGTAAAGGGATGATGAACAACTTTAGAAAATATATAGGATGCAAATTTAGGATTTTAAATTTTTAGTTACAGTTTAGGAATCTGCGACAGTGAGAATTATTTAAAGGAGTCTGCGGTCAAGAAAATTTTGAGAATTGCTGTTTTATTCTATTGCCCTAATACCCCTGTTTTGTTTGTTTGTTTTTTTTTCACTGCGCAGTTACAATCGATTCTTTGAGGCTGCCATCTTTCTAAGTGGTCCACACTAATTTTCCTGCTAGCCCATGTATTGACTGCCCTTTATAGGTATATAGTCGGTAAGCGATAATATCTGTGAATCAAGATGCCAATAAAGCGAAAAAAAAAAAATGCATGCACAAGTGTCTCACAGATTCAGAGATGGAGTTTGCATTTCTCGTTATTGGCTTCCGTTCAGCATTTTCTGGTCCCTGATTCCAATTAAATTCACTACGGTCTTTGTTAATGAAGCATTACCAGCTATTAAATTACTCTTACATTCTTTTTAACAAGCTCACCCTCTTGCATTCAATGCATGAACTAAGTGCTGAAAACAGACAGTTACACAGCAGTTTAAAATGTCCACCAATGCAACGCAAAGATAGTTATAAAACATAAGAAGGGAATTAAAAAATAAGCTATACAGCATTTCCTCCTCCAAATATAAACATATAGATTTACTGGCCCAAATCATCTCCAACTTTATGTAAACAATTCACTTAACGGTCATTAAATTTTTTGATCCTAAGTAAGAAATGTTTCTCCGTCATTCAATGAAAGAAATGATGGAATTTAACCAAAATTTGTGGCTTAACAAGTAGTAATATTGCTCAGGACAAAGCCACACGAAAAGCAATAAAACAAAGCATAATCACTATTCAATATATACAATGTATATCAGTCAGTCATAAGGCATGAGCTACAACGGCGAGCCAATCCACCAAATCTCCGTCGCTATCGATTCGTAATTTCCCAGCTGAATATATTTCAGGCTCTAAGTCCCCTTTGTCATAAGTCAACTGATGTTTTGTTTGCGGTGCGTTAAAGTATTCTTAATGTGAAAATGACTTCATTATTGTGTGAGGGTTATATTTAAAGTACTGAAACGCCATTTTCAGGTTAACACTAGATGAGAGAATATTTTCGTATAACACATACACACAGAATCTTGTACAGCAGTGTGAAGGTAATTTGTAGAGAAATGTTCAGTAATTCCAGTTCCACATAGAGATATCTAAATTAAGAAAATTTGTTCTTAGATTTAGAGAAACAGGATCGATAAATCATACACCTCATAACCAAAAATGACCTGATCTAATAGAAGGAATACTTTATGATATGGTGAAATATTAGAGCATTTTTCAAAGAGACCACTGCGACATGTATCACAGGAAATAGTCATTTAAAAATCTCAACCCATTGAGTTACTTATTTGCTAACAAAAATCTTGCAGATTGTTTGTAATCCAAGAATTAAACTCCTTGAGAGCTTAAGGTTCGTGAATATCTATTATTAGATTGTGCAGAATATAGCTGACCTGCAATTAGTAATTTTCTCCGACGAGATAGGGTTTCATTTACATAGTTATGTTTGTTGACAGTTTCCTTGTATGATGAAAAAATAGGTCTACGGTGTGACGTAACTATAAAGTCAATAATAAGGTCCCTATTTTTTCAACATGTTGTAAGTAAATCAAACAAGTATCACACGCAAGTACTGACACCCTTTCGGTCATTTATTTCGACTGAGAAAGAGCATGGATATTTTTAACAATATCCTGCAACAGTTCACACTGCTCAAGATTCTTTTGAGACTGTATGATAGGTTTTTGATGAGAGAATCATTTCTAGATATTTTTCAGATCTTACACTATGTGATTATTACACAGGTCTACAAATTGAAATATTTTGGAAGCGGTTTTGCTTTTGAAATTTGATTCTAAATATTTCAGTACCGCTGATTTTCAAAAGTTAATTCAGTTTTTCTCTATCAGATAAAAGCTTTTACCTATTAAGAATTTAAATGTTCATATTTTTTGTTTGAGAAATGCACATAGCTCGGGAAGTGCATAATCTAGAGTATTTTTACTAAAAAACTTCACATGTTTTGTGTACCTTGATTAAAATTGTTTTCAAGTAATCTATAGTGTCTTCAAGCACTTCAGTAAAATCTCGTTTGCTTGGTATGGAATGTTCGTCTCTTGGAATCCCTACAGAATAACCAACAGTAATCCGAAAACACTGATATTGCCCTTGGTATTTCCTTTCCATTTCTCATATATCTTGGTGAAACCTCTCATCTAGCTCTGTCAGTCCTGGTGGTGTAGTGGTTACCATACTTGCCTTCTAAACCCCAGATCGCGGGTTCAAATCCGACCAGGTCGATAGATATTTTCGGGAGTAAAAATCCAAAGTATGGCTTCCTTCGGAAGGGAAGTAATGCTGTGGGTCCTGTGTCGTACATTTACGGCACGAAAAAGAACCTCAAGCCTGAAAGAAGAAGCCTCTGAGCAAAATTTGTTGGCAGTTTCACGCCCTGATTTGAATGGGACGCTGATGACCTGAGATGTTAAAGAGCGTCCTTAAATAAAACAAAACAAAAAACACCTTGCTCGTGACTGACTGCCACCAGGTTTTCAGGAAATATATCCAAATGAGAGATTAGAAAGTGTAATTTGAGGCTCATGAATCATCCCCAATGTGAGAATATTTGTAGCACGTTGTTCATAATTTTGGCGTGATCAGAATATTTCATTATTTCCTAGATACTTTTTAATGACTTCTTTAAATTCATTCCAAGCTCCTTTTTCTACAGAAGTCATAACATTTTCAAATTGCCTATCTTTAACCAGTGCTACAAAAATTTCTTCTTTTATTTTTACAACCAAAGGAGCAGGAACTGATATGTCTCCATCTTTGTCAAGTGCTTTCACGAATTGTTTCAACACACCAAGTTTAATATGAAGAGGTGGAAAAAGAATATTCTTACACTTCAATAGACTACCCTTTGTTATATAATTATAACCTGTTGTTAAATCGATGCTTTTATGTTTTGTCTTATCTTTTAACAATAATTTTTAAGGATTAGAATTATTTAAGCAAAGCCTCCTTTCCATTATTATCAACCGTATTACACGTGATAAAGATAGCATAATGAAAATATTAATGACAAATTTCTTCCTTTCAACAACAATTTGACCACTCTAAAAAACTAAATGCACAAAACAAAATGGTGTAAGTAACAGGAGATTTACTGCCAACGATTTGAAAATAGTCAGCATGTTATTTCAAGTATACTTACTTCACTAGTTGGCATTTATATAAGGAAATAATTAATTGTTAATGTTCAATTATGAAATACTCATAATTACAAAGTAAGGATATAAAGCTTCAAATAAATCGTATGTAGTACAGTGAAATGGATTTCATTTTTGGAATCAGCACATGCTCATTTCTATAAAAAGGCTTCAAAATCTAAAACACCAATACCACTAAAGACCTGTGTTGTTTATGTGGAGCCCTAAAAAACAAATTCTAAAGAATTAACTCTCACAGTATAGAGTGATGGATGATATAAGAATAGAAATTCAAGAATTCAGAAACAAAAAACTTGCGTTTGAATGCTACGTAAGGAGTGCCTAATATCTATAAGAGAATCCTTTTAGTGGACACCGAGAAACTCCAAGCAAACCGCAAGCTGTAGCTGTGTTTGACACAAAAAAGGCAGTGACTACAATGAACTCGGTGAACAACTTGCAGGGTAGTAATGGGGAGCAGTAACTATTTGGATTCAGCATGCTCCTCGCCTAAAGCGAAGGTTTTATGATTTACGAAAACTTAACGTGTATATAAAGTGACCAAAAGTAGTACTCAATGTAATACAGAACAAAATGTGGCTGATTTTAATTAAAGCTGTGCAAGCGTTATATATACGGGGATATACAGATCGATAAGGCCTATCGCCGCGGCCCACGCGCGTGACCTACAGACGTCTGATTGAGATGAACGGTAAATAGAAAATAATGCAAGATAGAGCCTACATCAATCGTGTTAAAAGTTGAGCTGGAAGCACAGTAACTGTGCTTAGTAATTTAGCAGTTTTCTTCCACCAGGGAACAGAACTTTGTTCGCAAATTCAAAGAAATGTTAATAAAGAAAATGATAATTGTACGAAGTAATTAAGCAAAATCTTTGCTTATTTGCATAAAATCGCATATATATGGTTCAATTGCTATGCAGAATCTAACTTACACTTCGAGTATCTCTGATAGTAAACCTAGCTTATAATTCAAAAGTGCGTTCTAATCTCATACCTTCATGTCAAGTGCCCAAGTATTTTTAACAAGACAAATGCTGGCTATATTTGAAACTTGGTGAAAATTTAAACTCATATAAAATAATATTTGTGTATCACTATATTATATTTTAAACAAATTAGGCCGTATTACTCTTTTATGTGACGGAACAATTCTCCACAATTTAAGCACAATAATAGTTAAGGTTCTTTATCCATTCGTTCCAAATCAGAAAGAAACCGATGCAAAGGAAAACAAATGAATGCATTACTATATATAAAGTTGTTTATTGTTGTGGCAGAACAAATGAAACATTGGAGCATAAAAACAAAATGCCAAGAATAAGATTTTATATAACATAGGCTGTATCTAAATGGCGACCTTGGACAAGACGTATGGTAGGCATTTGTTGTCCTTTAATGGGTCCTGATGCGCCCTTTGTGTTCCTTGCGGACAGTGGTATGTTTATAGTGAATAGAAACCTATTATCTCTTTCTAGGGAGCTCATAATGCCTTGGAAAAATTGCTTATATTCCTTGCTCTATCCATATGATTAGAAGACGTTTGAAGTGTCTGCTAATACACTACAATACAAAATACAATAAAATCAGCAAGTCTTAAGTTTCATGAAACTTTGCCAGACTATTTTCCCCCTGCGAATTCTGTATATACAGGTTCTCCGAGAATGAATAATAGGGTTCCATGAGTTTATTGTAAAATAATTTGAAAATGATTTTAATTGATTCACCAACACAAAGCAGATTCCGAATACCATTAGTAAGTTTCAACATGCGCACCATTAATACCACGACAGACGTATAAACGATATTCAGTTTCAGTCCATAATCTGACAAAAATTTCTGGAGTAACGTATGCAATTATTTCTCTCACTCTTTGCTTGAGGTGGTCAAGATTCGCAGTTCTTTCACCATAAACCCCATTCCTGCCATAATCCCACAAGAAGTTGAAAGGAGTAAGGTCAGGACTTCTTGCGGGCCATGGGATAGGTTCATTTCTGCCAATCCACCAATCTGGAAATTGACGATTCAAATCTTCTCGCACCCGACTTGCGAAGTGGAGCAGCACTGCATCTTGTTGAAAGATGATCTGCAACACAACGCTGTCCATTTCAACTTGTTCGATTTGAGGAAAAAAAAAAAAAAAAGAAAAAAACAGTTCTGTAGAATGTCCATGTTTGCAATTGTCTTGATGATTGATTTCAAGAAAAAGGAATGGACCACAAATCTTTGCATTAGGCCGTACCAAATATTGTACTTTGGAAAATCTCGAATGTGTTGTTTGTCACATCCCCAAATTGTGCCGATTTGCGCAGCCGCTCTAATGGAATGTGGGTTCAACCGAGAAGAGAATTTTTCTAATAGTTCTGATTCATCATCAAGTCTTTGTAGCATGCTGACAAGAATTTATCCCTACGTTCCTTGTCTAGTGGTTTAATTGCATGCAAGAGTTGAATTTCATAGGGATGCATCTTCAATCCCTTCTGCATACGTCATGCACCGTTGACTCAGGAAAACCTAACTGCAGACAATGGCGTACAGTAGACCAAGGACTCCGAACACAGGACAGTTGGATTCTTTCAATTTTCTTCTTACGTTCCACGCCTTCACTGTTTTTTTTTCTTTTTTCTTTTTGTACACTATCGGACTTCTGGAACTGTTTGTACTATCGTCTGATAATGTTTTCTTGTGATAGATCCTTGTTGGGTCTCATTTGAATAAACGTTGCATCAATATCACTTTATAACACAGAAAACATTTATATCCTGACTGCTTGTGGGCAGAATTGTTAATTTCTCTTTAGGAGTTTTTATTTTTCAGTGCATTTATTTTGGCATAAAACAAAAATTTATAAATTTAACATAATGAATTAATTATGACAAGGATAACATTAGCAGAAAATAATAACCATAAACTCAAATTGCTATTGAGATAATTAAAAAATTCAATTTATTACACATAATACATTCCTCACCTCACCATTCTTCTTAACTATACGGTTTTAGTGATAAATTTGGACCGTTGAAGCGATGTTTTACATCTTCGCTACTTTGAACTTTCGCCAACAAAGTTACTACCGATATTAGCACAAACATTAGGGGCTTCGGAATGTAAAGGAAAACATGAGCAATAAAATCAGACATATCACAGTATCTGGGGTTAATCGTGCCATCTGAATGTGCAGTCTGTTTAACTGTGGGAGGACGACAATTCCAGCATATCATTTAACCCTATGCGGATGGCCGAGGTTGCTAAAACGTGAATTACTGAGCGGGAGATCTGGGGTTCGATTCCTGCCGGGACTGTCCTCGTTGACTGAAGTTATTTTTTTGTAAAGCTTCTCTCGTTCTCGCCAATAGCAAATACCGGGGAGGTACCCTAAACTTAGGCCTGGAACATTTCCTTCCTTAAAAAAAATGCTCGAATCATTTCATCTCATGTATCATCAGTGTCCGCCGCCTGTGGTGCCTCAGTAGTAGAAAGGTGCGTTAAACACTATTTAAAAAAACGCCGTATAAAATGATTTTTTTATTAGTATTTAATGCTCGTGTTTTCTTCTCAAGCATTATAGGCGGTGCATAAGTTGAAATGGCAAATTGGGTAAGGATTTTTCAGGAGAAAGGAAGCGTTATAGACCTAAGTTTAGGGTACCTTTCCCATTATGAGGACAGGAAAACCTGGAAAAGCCCTCAATTATGGAAGACGGTCACCAAATTTCAACCATTTTGAATAAACTTATTCAGAGATAACACATGTGAGACTTGACTTTTTGAACGACCCACATATACCGTATTAGGAAGCAAATATAAAAAACGGGCGCTGCTGCTATGTAGCTGAGACGTTTATGAGCAGAAAAGTTTATAATTAAAGCCCGCTAGTTCTATATATACAAACATAATTCGTGTTCTATTAACTATAAATTAAATACTTGAAGGCAAGAAACTCTATTACAGTCCTATATTTTAATGTGTTTAAAATATTGACATGCCTACTTAAATCACAACGATTAGGCAATATGAAGCCATTGTCTCGAAAGGTAATTTAAATATCTCAATCACAAACAAGGTTTATATAACATTATACAACATTTATATTATTATTCTTTTATTTTATTATTTTTTCCTTCTTAAGTTCGTATTTTTCATTATCCATATTTATGATTTAGCATACATTTATATACGTCATGTTCTACTTTGGTTCATATGTGTACGATTATTGTCTATGTTATGATTGTAATATTTTCGCTATAACTTAATGTAATTATTGTTATATTGGTAGATCAGAGGAGAAGGCCTTATGACCTTAGCTCTACCAGAATATATATATATAATATTAACGTTCATTGGTGTGGTAGTATTAGTGTATGGTACATAATCATAGAGTATTACACAAAAGGAAAGAAGTAAACCGTAAACTGACGGAATTTCTTCGAAGAGACCATGCACCAGCACATAATAAATTAACAAAATAAAATAAACAAACTGAAAGGTTTTTTTTTTTAAGAGAATAAACCAGAAAAAAGTTCTAAATATATATTATGAATAATGACTATCCACATATCAGAAAAAATCAGTTGAAGGAAAAATAAAAAAACTTAAAAGATGAAACATAGTAACTCTTTATACTCTGTGGTATAGCGATGGAAGTAGTCGTCGAAAAAAAATTCTATTAATTTGGAGCATAAATGTGTTTTTTGTTAATGGGTAGCCTTTAGTTGCAAAAGCGTGAATATGCAATTCTTTTTCTTTGTAGTATTATTAAACAGGCCGTTATAAGCTGCACAAGCTTTCATAAGGCACTGTCTGCGGACATATAGACTATAGCAGGTTTCCAGGCTGTTGCATTGCCATTATCGAGCGAAATTCTCGGTGGCGTTGTGTGTTTGAGGGGGGAGGGGGGTTCATGGACTCCTACTACATCGGTGATAGCTATCCCAGATTCCCAACACGGACACAAAATGGAGGCAATACAGCGCAAAATGTTCTGCCCAGTTTAGGTACCAGTTTAGGTACTAAAGCAGATTGTTCATTGTCGACTGCCATCAGCAGATTTTATTTTGTAATATATAAGTGTGTAGAATGGTTCATGCAGTGGATTGGAGAAGATGCAAATTGAACAACTGACGGAAACTTTGTTATTTATAAAACCTGCAGTAAAAACATAGGTATAATTCTTTTATTTTCCAAGCATTTAAATGACAATTTAAACAAAATTTTATTTATAATCTATAAATCCAGGATTGTGATGTCTGCGATGTTCTAAAAGGGGAGAGTGAGAAGCAGGTTATCTGATATAAAGCATTTCAGTGCTCAAAAAAGTTGTCCGGTAACATCCTATGAACCTAAAAGGAGTATTTCGTTATTTAAAAAATTATTATGGATAACAGAAAAACCTATCAATCTGAAAATGTAGAAAAATACACATGAGTAGCAGTAGCTTATTGTAACTATTGCAAAAATAAATAAAAGTTGTACACATACTTTGAAGCATTGAAAAGTTAGTTTATAAGTTTTTATTGAGCATCATTTCAACATAAATTAACAAACTTCAATTGATTTCATTATTTTCATATATTAATTATGTAATTCATGAAATTACAAATAATAAGAAAAATAATTTCCACGAAAAAAGAAGCATATTTTTGAAATTTAACAGTGCGTTTTTTGTTATTTTTAGTGCATAGGTAATACCCTGTTTTTTTTTATTGCATACGTGCATATTTTGCAGTTTTAATTGCACATAAATACGCCCCTTAGTCATGTGTAACACAACTTGACGTTACACGTAGTTCATTGAGTAAACAAGGTTATTGTTATTTTCTGATAACTGAGCTGAAACAAATAAAATATATTTTACCTGCATTTTCTAGTAGCCAAACCTTCTTTCCGTCTTACAGATATGTAGTTCAGAAGAAGTAAAATACTATGCCACAGTTATGAGTCCATAGCAGTAATTACTGAGGCAGCAACTTGATAACATTAATAAATTTGTCGATTTCAGTACCTTTACTATTATCAATACCGGACCTGAAGTTTCGTTTTACAAAACGTTCCTAAAAATAGCAAACAAAACACACATTTTCGAGAATTGTTACGTTGATTTGTGTAATATGGGATAACTTTAGTATTCCCTAACGGTAATATTCGTTTTTACTTAATGTATTTTGACACAAATTACGCAATGTTCCTCCCCAATTCAGATAACGTATGAGCACCAGCATTCGCTCTTATGGGTTCTTGGAGAACCAAATGTGAGCATTTGATTCGTTTTCGTATATTAAGCCCTCTACTCGGGATTGGTTTAATGTTTTTCCACCTTCAGATGAACATACGTGTAGAAGGAAATATAACTAGTGACCACCAGGAACCAATAAGTTTCTTGAGAATCAACCATATAAGCTAAGTGTATTGATCAACAATGTGACATAAGAGAGTGTATCGAAACTGTCTAGTATACGGAGATCAAGAGTTGTTCCTGTGCGTGTCATAAGTATGCGTTCTGTCGTTTGTACACCTGCACATGCTCTGCACTACATAATTGGTGAGAACAGAGTTAGGGGGAAGACATCAAATTAATGAAAAATGTGAGCATTTGTTACTCAATTCACTTGTTAAGAAGAATAAACAAATATAAACAGTGTGTTTGAGTGATCCTCGCTCTCCAGCAATCGTACCTTTGTGAATTTTGCTTTTCAAACGGAAAAGATGTTTGTTAATATTTTGTTCTAGATAATATTATCTCATTATGGTTTTACTACTAATGAAGGTTGGGCATTCAGCTAATTATCTTCTTTTATACTGAGCGGGGTGGCTCAGGAGGTAACGCATGCGACTCGCATTCGGGAAGTCCCGGGGCCAGTTACTGTAGGGCCGGCTATCCTGACCTTGGGTTTGTCGTGATGTCCTCTGATCGCTTAGGCGAATGTTGGGATGGATATTTACGTTCTACAATTTTTCTGCTGTCCGATTTCCTTTCTTTTAATTCCCTTAGTTCTGTTACAGGATCAAAAGTGCTGGCGCGGTGTGATGGTGGCTTGCACTTTATAAAAGTTTCAGCCTCGGCGTCTGGTCTGGAAGCGGACCTACTTAGAGGATGGAATTCCTTGGAGGATTCTATCTGGAAAAATATAAGGGATCTCGTCTACGTCCGTGCAGGTACCGCCCGGTGTCTCCCTCATCTGATCTCTTCCTCTTGGAGGTGCCCGCTTTGAGGTCGTAGTCACAAAGAACCAGCATTGAGCAAGGTTCATGTACCGATTCTGCTGCGCCCCAAATAATGCAATTCAATCCTCATTTATTGAATGACTATTAGTTTGTTTAACGCTAAACGCATATGAAACATTTTATTGGATACCTAATTCACTATTAATGGAATATATGTGTGAGAATTCTACCGACCTCCGCCGGGATTTTATGTCACGTATGCCAAGGAAGCTATCTTAGTCAAAGTATTAGCTAAAAGACCGTAAAGAGTATGTAGCAGCGCATCATTTGCTACATTTGGAACCATTTATACGAGCATTATTGGTCACTGAAGCACCACGACATACCACATTTGAATCAGCAGGGAAATAAAAAATGCTCACCTAAAGATTCGCGAATTTTAATTGCAGGTGATGGTGGCAAGGCTACTACTTCAGTCAAAGTATATCGTGGTTTGGGCAAATAACCAAATATCCTCGGGGTAAAGTCTTCAGAAGCTACGCCAACAATAATGACTTTATGCAGGAGACAATATGCTTGCCAAGTATGAAAGTTCAACTTGAAACTCCACTTAAGTCAGATCAGATATACATAGTTCTCTTTAGCAATAACTCCATACTACTAGCTACTCAAGATTACCATCGATGATTGATCCTAACTGTAAAAATATGTATTGTAGTACCTATTGAACATTAATCTCTTATTAGATTACTTGCAACGGTGACGCTTGTAAGTAACATGATACATTATGGAGCGGCACAAAATAAAATATAATTGACAGTATTCGAAATAAAGATCGTCCAAAAATCTGTCTTCGACAATTAGCAAACTTTTGCCAGAATTTCTGTGTATGAGCTGCACATCTGAAACAGCGGGGTGATCCTTCTTCTGTTTCTTCTAGAACTATTTTATTTCTTAAAATTATAAAGCTAGTGCTTGCCATAAATACATTTTTACACAAAATTTTATCAGTGGATCAACAACGAAATCGAAAGTTCTATGTAGTCCGAATCTCGCAGGTAAGAACATTTTAATTTGCCATTCATTTGTGATTCACCGCTCATTGTATTCCCATTCTCATATTAACAAAGGGAGTGTTAAGATTAATGAGAAGAAATAAAACAATCATACATGATTACGTTAAGTAAAACTATTGCTGGAAAAATATAGCGGAAATGAATTCGAAATTTCCATGGGAAACTTACTGCTCGCATTATTGTGGGCTTGGCTAGCCGAAAATAGAAATAATGCATGATCATTGCAGTGTTTGGCCCGAGGCATAGCTGCGGTTTAAAGCTTATCACAGGAAGCTACGAAATTAGAATAAGAAGAACACTTAGAAAGTTTCCGGATCTGAGTAAACTACACTAGCCCGGCATGTAATTTGGCAGTATAGGCGGATTGCGCACTATGTAGCGTCATAGTTGTTGAGCTATAAGGCCTTTTACAGCAAATTTACATTCAATGACGTGCATTTTCGCTGCATTTTTAATATATAATGTGAGTGTGCGAGTTTTAAATCTAATAGTGCCAATGTATAGGCAGTGGATGGATAGTAAAGGAAGCAGCCAATCTTACATTAGCAAGCAAGAAACTTGATTTACAAGGTACACAAGAAATCGTCTGCTGGAGAGTCAGCATGCGGTGTTGCGAAATGTGAACGAACAGCTGTAGCATGCAGTGTTGTCTTAAAACAGTCAACGCTTTGTTCGGGAAGGAAAATTGTCAGAGCATTACTCTTAATTCTGGCAAAAAGAAGTAAAAGATGAAACCAATAACTGGAATGAACCTAAGGGCACTTCATTGTAAAATTTTGGAATTTTACAACAAAGGACACGTCTTTCTTTCTCTCTCTCTCTCTTTCTTTCTTTCTTTCTTTGTTTATTTATTTTCTTTCTCCTTTTCCTTCTTTTTTGGCTTCAGAGCTGATATAATGTTAAAAGTTCTTATTCACAATTTCAGTTTAATGTATTAACATAAAATTAGTTTTATTTCATTACCTTTAAAGCTTTTAATTTTACTCTGTCTCTTTGTGTATGTGCTTATATACCGATGATGCCAAAAAATATATACACACTTTCACAGTAGATATCTGTTTAATATATTTTATAGTTGGACCGAAAAACAATAGTAATATGTAGTATGATGTTCTGTAAACAGATGTGACTCACATATATTATGATAGTATTGTTACGTGATAGGTAAATCAACTATGAACAAATGAAGCTCAGATAATCGTAAATCGACAATGAACAAATAAAACGAAGATTATCATATGTTTTATAAACAAATGCGAATCACATTCCGTTATGCTAGCGTTGCTACAACAAAATGGAGCCAAGATTATCGTTTTAACAGTGGAAAGTAATTTTGAAATTGTATTGGAAAACCGAAAATGATGTTTAAATTCAAAGGCAATGGAGACGTGTGTACAGAACAGAGCCGCCAATGCGAGTAACAATTGCCCACATTCGAGGCAAATTTGCGACTCATGGTACCATATACCGTAGCAAACCAGCTACACTGGCAGCACTTCAGGAAGAAATTGAAACGGCATGTCTGCAATCGCTAAGGACACTTTCGCAAACGTTGCTCAATCAGTAGTGCAACGTATTCAGAAGTGTATCGACGCCGATGGTGGGCATTTTGAGCAACTGTTTAACTTTAAAAGTCTAAGATTAGTGATCATCATTTTCTGGTTTGTGTGAATTCAGTTTTGTTATGTTAACACAGTTTTTTTCTTTGCTTGAAGTGAGTATACATTTTTGGCACCCCCGCTCTCTCTCTCTCTATATATATGTATATATATATGTGTATATATATATATATATATATATATATGTGTGTGTGTGTATATATATATATATATGTATGTATGTATGCATATATATATGCATACATACATACATACAGGTTTGTTAAAACTCCTGTACTACCTAAATAACTTGTGAAGCATGTGGTTCAGAGCGTGAAACTAGGTGTGGGAGGGTTACTGACCGCTTTTCTACTTCTGTAAGTAACTCCAGCTCTCTTATTTTAAATGGAATGCCCAAAATATTTTACATTTTCCAATAATGCTCATTAAGAGCTTTTCTAAAAGTACCCACTTTAGACACTTTCATACAAACTATGTATTGTTGCAAAATCAAGAAAACACAAAAGTGTAGAGGATAATAAAATGCTCCTTCCTTTAAAAAATTTAAACAAACCTAGCTCACTATATATATATATCCTGTGTTCAAAATGGCATCCCTCAACTGCTTGACAATGTGCCAATGTGCCAATGTGCCAGTCAATCATAGAAACCATTTAAGGAACTTGTCCAGACTTTAGGAATGTCTTGCATCACTTCCATTATTCGATACTTCCGAGTTTTTCAGTTGTCTTTCTCGATATACTACTGACTTCAAATGGCCCTACAAAAAGAAGTCCAAAGTCGACAAATCTAGAAATCTTGCTGGTCAATCTACGTGACCTCTCCTACTAACCCATCATTGTGGAAAACCATGGTTTAAGTGCTGACGAACATTCGTAAAATAGTGAGCTGGAGCTCCATCTTATTAAAAATATATGTCATCTCTGGGTAGCGCATGGTTAACTGGATATGGAAACAAATTTGGGTAGCCGGTACTACGTGATTTGTAACAATAATTAAAATTAGAAATTTTCTCTCTCACTGAACACCAAATAGAAATATTTAATACATTGGACGTCAGATTTAATTCCTTAAACAAGACATTTGTATCAATAAACATGATTATATGGATACAAACAAAGGACACTATTTATGTTATTACTGACAAAACACAGTAATCAGAAGAAACGTTTTATTATTCATAACATTTTTTTTAATTTCTTCAATAGCAACAATAAATTTGTACAGAAGTATCTAGTGTGGGTACTTTTTGAAAAGTTCCTAATAAGCATCACTCGAAAATGTAAAAATATATTTGGTAATCCATTTAAAATGTCGAAGTAGGTCGGTAAATTTTGAGTTTTCGGAATACGACTATCCCCACACACTAATTTCATGTCACTGAACAACATACATAAAATGTTATTTAGTTGATGAGGGACTTTTAAATGATCCTGTATATATATATATATATATATATATATATATATATATATATATATATATATAATTTGAAATTTAATGCACATGAAAATATAAAGTGTATAAAGCACAAATAAAATAAACAATAAATAAATAAATAAAACTTACAATCGCAAAATTGTAAAGTATAAACTCAATAAATTATATCGGACATTTTATGTATGTTTATAAATAGTTTAATAAATAACAATTCATACAAACAGCAAAGTACATTAAAATATATTATTAATTATATTCAAATATAATATACACCTCTTAAAAATAACGGACTCGCCCAGCAATTCTAGCTCTATTATCGAGAAAGTGGCATTTGTGCAGAAAATACTGTCTCATTATGCACCATCAACCGCCAAATTACCTGACAGCATGTCATGGTATAGCACATACTTTTATCTGTAAACCAATAGAATTTCTGTCATTGCTAACTGTGCAGACTCAACAATGTCGGTTGAAAGGAATGTTTTTGCCAGTAATTTGTGTCAAGCAATGGAGCTGCGGACATAACAATTACCTTGCAATGAGTTATTACGATTTTAAAAGCGACTTAAACCAGGAACAATATCATGAGAAACTCGAGCTGTAGGTACCTTGCTGCAGTCGTCAAATGGTCCACAGAATTTAAGTAGGGGTCAACCCATTTTTTCTTCGACGGCAGTGACTGCAGAAACATCGCCGCTGTGGAGAAGATGTTTTTTATTAGTGTTTAACGCCCGTTTTAACTACTGAGGCACCAAAGGCGGTGACACTATGATACACGAGATGAAATGATAAATTGGGAAAGGATTTTTTTAAGGAAAGGAACTTTCCAGGCCTAAGTTTAGGGTATCTCCCCATTTGCCATTTATGAGGACTAAAGAAAACCGGGAAAAAACTCCTGTCATGGAGGACGGTCATGACGGGATTCGAACCCTAGACCTCCCGCTCACGAGTCCACGCCTTAACGACCTCGGCCAGAGATGTTGCAACAACATCACCGAGTGACCTATAAGGATTTAGAATTTAGAGGTATCTCTTAATATTGAGTCAGGAAGCGTCTAAAATTGTACATGGTTATTTAAGGGCCAGGAAATACTAATGTTCTAAATACTTTATAAAAGATATCTCTAAGAGCAGAATTGGAAATCTATTAAACCTCATTAGGCACCAATTTAAGGCAGTAACTGATATTATTATTGATCAGCGTTTAAATAAGTATATCCATGTATATGAAGTTGTAATCCGACTCTCGGTGAACATAAAAATCGTTGTGCAAAGAACGTTAACAATTGGTGTCAATATTTGAAAACCTACAGTGGTAAGTGCAAATCAGTCCAGAATAACAGACAAAAAACTACTCTGTACCTTGTGCTGTATTCTCTCCTATATTATTCCGCTTATAATAAAATGTACTTATATGTGACTTGAAATATTCTTATTTTGTGTCGCATTTTCTCGTTTTGCTTGTTTTTATTCCTCTCGACTATCTCCCCCTCCCTGCCAATAGGTAACTATTTCATCCTACTGTAGTAAGTTCTTAAAGTTTGTTTGTTTATTTATTTCGAAGTCCACATATAACTCCAATTATAGATAGGGGCTGCCACAATAAAATATTACAACTTTTGTGTTTTTAATTCAGTAAATTTGTCAAAACATGTTGTGAACAATGTTTAGCTTAGCAAAAAACAAAAACTATGTTTCGCGAAAAAAGAATATTTTCTCCCGCGATTCATTTTTAACACACGACTGTAAAACCAAAAACTACTTAACTTTTTGTAAAAATATACAATTGTGTTCGAAAAAATAATTTTGTTGACGGTCGCGGGGTTTAATATTTACTTTTTTATTGCTGCTAAAAATAATTTCACAGGATATGTGGCATATACTGGCTTACCCCGTTTTTTCTACTAGCTGCATTTAAAATTTGAGAAGCTGGGCATATTGTGTGGTTGTAAAATATATTTAAACAAATAATTAATATAACTCACTTATATAGAAATAATAATCTTTAAATAAAAATGTGTAATTGTTAATTTTGAATATATTACCATGGTAGCGGTGCGAACACATTTTACGACCAAACAAGGTAACGTAAAGTATCTTTCCAAGTCGGTTTCTCACCACTGCTTATAGGAAAATCGGTAAGAGTCCTGGCTATTAATGCTGAGGGGTGTAAGGGAAGATGTCACGTATGTTGGTGACGTTGAATGGTGGTTTGAGGTAGAGTTGTTGAAACATACTGATTCAATACTCCTTTTTGAGGAGAAAAAGATTTGGGCTATAATACTTTAACTTTGCAAATAAGATGTAATTAAAGAATATTTCACTGCCTGTAAATTAATGATTCATTCAAAGAATAGAATAGAAATTAAGTATTTAAAATCATCCAACAAAACTTTATAATTAGGGAAAGTATCGCTGCCTCCCTGTATTTAACCGCCACGGGTGGCCGAGGTCGTTTAGGCACGGACTCGTGAGCGGGAGGTCTGGGTTCGAAAACCGCCAGGACCCTCCTCCTTGACTAAGGGTTTTTCCAGGTTTTCCTCGGTCCTCATAAACGGCAAATGCCGGGAAGGTACCCTAAACCTAGGCCTGGAACGATTCCTTTCTTAAAAATAAATCCTTTCCCAATATATAATTTCATCTCATGTATCACCAGTGTCTGTCGCCTGTGGTGCCTCTGTAGCAAAAACGGGCGTTAAACACTATTAAATAAATCCCTGTATTTAATAATCTCCGACGTTGTTAAATTTTCGCTCTACTTTTACTACTTTTTTTAAATAGGTAGCTTTAGTAATTATTTGAAACTCAAAACTATTTAACAGTGCAAATAAAAAATGTAATTGAGGAATATTTTCTGTGACTATAAATTAATAATTCATTCAAAGATACTTTTGGAGTAGAAATTCAGTGTTTTAAATCATTCAACAAACCCAAGCAGTGTATGTTTACTACAATATTTTTCGCTGTAGTATTTTCAATAATTAACATTGAAATATAAAAATAATATAATGTATTAATAAACGCAGCAAGCTAAATGGTGTGCTGATAAAATATTGTTGTTTTAATACTAACTTAATAACATGTTCATAAGTTAAAATACTGATAAAATATTGTTGTTTTAATACTAACTTAATAACATGTTCATAAATTAAAATACCCCTGGTTTGCGAAAACATAACGTATTCATTTTTTAACTTTGCAAAAAATGTAAATAAAGAATACTTTCATTTACTGTAAATTAATAGTTCATTCAAAGGTAATTTTGAATAGAAATTGTTTTAAATCATTCAACAAGACAATATCTATAGGAAAATATCGCTGTCTCCGTGTAATTAAGAACTCCGACGTAGTTTTGTGACCTGCAATAAGAATGTACTGTAAAGGAGAGATATTTTTTTAATCATGTGTGTATAAACGGGATGATTTTTTTAAAAAAATGTGAAAATTTTTATCGATATAACCATTCAACTGTAACAGAATATTACACAATAAAGTTATTATTCTGAAATTACGCCCCGTGTTCATATACAATTGCTTGTTTCACCATTTTTACTGCAATGATAATTCATATTCGGATCACCTACCTCATCACAGGAATGTGGGCTGGCAATGCATAGCGATACTGTATTGTACTGTACTGCTTCGGTAAAACGGAAATCTATCTTCTTTGTGGTTGATATATTTTTAGTTGATGCAATAAGTATTTCTTAATCAGGTACACGAGGCAAAAGTTTTATACCGGAAAACTTATGGTTTCAATAACTCAGTTGCAGTTGAGCATGCCCAATACCTCACGTCTACTCTTGGTTTTTTCACCCAAAGAGCTTGGTTTTCCGCATCTCCTCACCATTCACCGTTAAAAGGAGTAGAGAGACTACTAAGAAATACCTGACCCTAGATAAAAAAAACCGAAATGATATTTACAAAAAATACAATTTAGACAAGAATTCCAAAAACGTCGAAATGCATTTAATCGGCAACCACACTTTTATCAGAAATATCAGACCCTGGGGAGGGAAAACATTGAAAACCCTTAAGCAGGTAAAAGTACCTGGCCCTAGGTAAAAACATCGAAATGCCAATTACAGAAAAACCATTTTGGCAGCAATTCGTAAAACATCTAAATGCATTTAACAGACAACTTTTTTGTAAGAAATATTAGACCTTGGGGAGGGAAAACATTGAAAACCCATTAGCAGGTGAAAGCACCTGACCCAAGGGAAACATTGAAAATCCATAAACAGATAAAAATAACTGACTCCAGGGAAAGCATTGAAAATCCGTTACCTGGAAAAAATACCTGACTATGGAAAAGTGGAAAGCTTGTTGTCGTATGCAGACAGGCACGGTCCTTCACGGCGCCGGCGCAGATAGAATCCTTCCGGCTGCCAGTGCTACTTTCACCACCAAAAATGGTAAGTCATTGGAACTTAAGCTAAAACGAACACTGCAGCTCTTCATTTATATTTTTTGCATTGTAACATTTTTAGAAAGTAAAATAATTTTTTTCTCCATAACTTTTTTGCATAACATTTTTGCATTGTAACATATTTTTGCATCGTAACATTGCATAATAACATTTTTGCATAGTAACATGTTTTTGCATTATTACAATATTTTTTGCATCGTAACCATTTTTGAATCGTACCATTTTTTGCAATTTAATTTTTTCATCGTAATTTTTTTTGCATCAAAATATTTTTTTTGCACAATAACAACTTTTTCCCGCAAAACAATCCTCTTCCTGCCGGATCTAAAAGGTTGTTAAGGAAGCAAATTCCCATCTCACCAAATTTTTGCGTGCTCCAAATTCACTAGTTTAGTTTTATTCACGTCCAGACAGGTTTGCGACATAACACTTGTGCCCTGATGACATCACGATTTTAGTTCCAAAAAGTTTTCCCCAATGAAGATGATTGTTCCCCTCTTACAAAACACTGTCCAATGTGCGTTAGTACCGAGAAATTAAAGGAGCAGACAACAGGATAAATGAAGTGTCGCATAGCTCTGATTTTGTTACCGTGTCTACGCTACAGGAGAACGTCGTCACCACCTCATTTAAGGCATGTCATAATATTATTAATACATGTTATTTTTTATTTCAAAATAAGAGATTATTAATCTTTTCCGCAAACTTGTAATTAGTATTTTTAACGAATGTGTTAATATTCCTATATGCGTCCAACGTTTAGTTCTCAGTTTTATCACCAAGCATAATCCAAATTTTTATCCAAACGCTTCCTCCACCAGCTTAACCCAGCTTTGTTCACAGTTTTGATACCAAACATAACCTCACATTTTTGCAACCAAACTCACCACTTTAGTTCAAAGATTTGCCACCCAATGCTTCCCCCAGCACCGCCTTATTGCCATCAAACGCTTCCTCTACCGCCTCCTTATTGCCACCAAGTGCTTACTCCCACCACCTTAGTTCACAGTTTTGCCACCAAACGCTTCCCCCACCGCCACATAACCTAAACAAAGAGCCAGTTTTACCTCCTATCACTTTGTATAATCTATATTTTGTGTAATTACATGCACATTTTCAATAAATTAACATAAGTGGTCCCGGATTATTCCGATGAATAAACGATAACCTTACCATCAGATGACCCCAGCTGGAAGGGAGGATTAAAAGCGACACTAGTGTCATCTTGTTGCAGGGTTATCGTTAGTCCAGCTGATAATTCGGGACATACAGTACTAGTCAACCTCAGCCTGAAGAACCTGGGTTTCCCTTTTCCCGAAACTCCAGGACTGTTATTGCATTCCTATTTCAAAGATACTGGAGCTATCAAAGCAATCACGACTTCTTAAGACGTTAAATGTAAGATTGAGTTAGAATAATACATCGAAAACGGCCGCTGTTCTAGTGCCGATTCATCTCCCGCCACTTAAAATTAAATTTAAGAGCAAAGAAATGCCTTATCGTTGGGTTTCCTACAACCTCAACGGAATGGTGCTACGAAGTGCTCCAAATATACGATAACTTGGACTTTTGTCGTGTTTCTGAAACTATAACAGGTGATGAAACATGAACCTATCCAAATGATCAGGAAACAAAAGTTCACTCACCAGTTTGGATCACACCCCAACGAAAACAAAGAGAGCCAGGTGTGTGGGGAAAAAAATGGCAGTATCTTTATAAGTGATCACGTGACTTGAAAATAGAAGGACAACTGTTTGTCTCTCCAAAAACGTTCAAAGGTTTGTGAAAATCTGCCAAAAACTGGACTTAGGGTCACCAAGCCACATCATGATAATGCCTCTGCACACACCGCCAATGCCCCGCTTAACTTCCTGGAGAGTACGCTAGTAAAGCTGGCCACCCATCCTTTTTACAGCTCTGATTTGCCACCCTTCGACTTTTTCCTTTTCCCCTTTGATGAAGAATCAACTGGGGGAAAACAGATTTTCAAACGAAAAGGAGCTTGGCCTCACTGAAGACAATCAATTTTTGTTTCAAAAGATGACCAGGTGTATAGAGGCTGTGGAAAATTCTGTGAGAAGATGCAGTGAAGGTAAGTTTCAAATTATCATTAATATCTGGCTCGTATTCGAAAACTTTCCGAATGCTCTCGTAAATTGGAAATCTTTCATTGATATCGAGATCCTATTCGAAATCCTGGACAATCGGAGGTTAGGCGACATCCTAAACAACATGCCCATGCTTTATGATTGTTTCAACAGACGGGCTCCTCTTTGCCTAATTTCATTTGTCCTATCCATCTGTGGTAATCTGTGGCCCTATCTCTGCAAGGATCCTTGTTTACAGCAACTCCAACTCAGCGCTCACAATTACTCTGTTATTACATGGTTTTCGTGACTGGCTGTAAACACACGACTTCATTATTTTTTCGCAAGAATCTTATAAGTTCTTATTCCTCCTCACGTAGTCCCCTTAACCCCTGTTATCTCTACTCACTGATAGACTGCATGTTTACGTGGTATGGTTGTTTTACTGAGTAACTTTATGTGCATGACTTGGCCATTGTATAATCCGCCCTACTGAAGCTAGTTTTATGTTTAGAAAATAAAGGAATGACATGACAATTCAGACAACGTAGTTCTGGTTGGAAGCTTAGGAGCAAATAAAGTGAATATGTTGCAAAATTTTCTGCAATATAAATAATTAATTTAATTTTGCTGCATATTTCGATAAACAAAATTGAGTCTTCGCTACCGTTCTTCACTTTTTTGATAGTTCACTGTTATTTTGTTTTTGTTTGTTTGTTGTTTACTGTGCGTTAGTAAAAAATGTGGTTTTACTAATTCATCGAGACCGAGATGGCCGAGGTCGTTAAAACGCGAACTTGTGAGCGGGAGGTCTGGGGTTAATTTCCCACCAGGACCGCCCTCCCTGATTGAGGATTTTACCAGGTTCTCCGCAGTCCTCATAAATGGCAAACTTAGGCCTGAATCGCTTCTTTCCTTAAAAAACAATCCCTTTCGGGTATATCAATTCATCTCATGTATCATCAATGTCCATCGCCTGTGACGCCTCAGTAGTTAAAACGGGCATTAAACACTATATAAAAAATTTAATTCAGCGCACAGTTTAGTGAGCCAGTATCTATGTAAGAATGTGTTTAATGTCTAAAACCAACTGCTGCAGATGGGTATACAACAGGGGTGTACACACCGAGCCAAATCCGAGTTATACTATGACCACTAAACGCAGCAGTGAAAAATCACGATATCGATCGATAGTGTTATGATATAATTCTAAGTAATCAACCGTCCGTTACTTAAAAATGAAATGATGGGGGTTGCAAATCTCTAGTTTGACTGGACATTGCTCACCCCTGGTGTGCCACTGTCATTGCATTGTATCTATGGGCGCTATATGCCCATATCATGACTATTCTGTTTTTGCAGCTGTTTCAACTAGCAAAGATTACATGATACACTACAGGCTTTCACCGTTGTTATAGTGCAGTGTTTCTCAAAGGTGTCCAGCTTGAGGTGTAAAATTGAATGTTTCTGCCTGGGAAATAGAACAAAATATTTGTATTAAAATGGGAAAGTGTGAGCAAATTAAATTACACCTATACTTAAGAAGTTAATCCATTATGTTTCAAAATAAAGAGGAACTATAAGATTGTAATACAAAAAGTAACAGTTAAAATTTGTATTCTCGATATGATCACTATTTAAAATGAAAATGGGTTTGCCTTTATTTTGAATACGGGATTGCATCGCAAGCTGCATTTCTTGATCTATACTTAGAGAAGTCGTTCTTATTTTTTAATTGCTGAAAATCTTGCTGGAATAAGAAAGTTGTAAAAATAAACCTTTAAGGCATAGTGTGATAACACGGAGACTATTTTTGACCTTTCCCAAAATTTGAGCTATTCAGTCTGAATCTTATCCGACTCTACTAGTTGTTTTAATGATAGTTTTTTGTTTGTTTTTCAGTAAAAGCAAAGAAATCACGAATCCACTCTTACCCTTTCAAATTGAAGGAGGAAAAAAGTTTAATGCACTTTATCCTACAAAACTGAAAAATGCCTTAAAGCACTTTTCGACTCAATGTCAGATATAAGTGAAATAATTTCAAAGTTATTGTCCTAAACTTTTGATTTTCAGATTTTAATTTGCATAAAAAATTTGCCATGGGCTCTATTCCACAAAAATATGATCTAATAAATTACAAGTGTATTAGTACAAGTCTTTGTAAATTATGAACTTGTAACTTTCTGTTTCATGAAAGAAGTACAACACTTGTGAAGTATTACTAATAGGTTGCAAGTGATGTCATCTAAGAACAAGATGGAGGAACAGCTGTTTGTAACACGTCCCCATACCTTGAATTAGGTATCCTCCTTACTAATAAATTTGTATTTTTTAATGTACAAGGCGGATTATTGTCATTTCTGCTAAATGGATTTTGTATTTTTTCTCAGAAATAATGATAATTTAAATAATTTATTGTACATTTGTCAACTTTCAAATGTAATAGCTCACTTTGAAAAGACAGTCGCACAGGACTACATAGCAGCGTGAATTTCAGGCGGGAGATTGGCAGAAGAATCTACTTACCCATTTGCACTCGATCATTTATTTTATTGGCCCATTTGATAATTTATATAAATTTCTTCACATTGTTTGGCAATTATATTTCTAATTATGAGCAAAAATTGTGAGAATTGCGTCAAAAGGGAACGAGGAATGCAAAATAAATTATTTTTGTGGCATGTAGCAAGAACCTTAATGAAAATTTAAAAATTAAAAATCCAAGATGCCGGCCTCAAATATGCATATTAAACAGGAAAGGGCAATATCAGTCATAAGTTATACTTTTAATTGGACTTAATCCAGCCTTTTCATTATACTAACATATTAAATTATTCTTTTTATGCACATTCTACTATAAACTTCATCATCGCTTTCGCTAATACTTCGCATATTTAGGTAAACTGACCCCAAAAATTATTGAACAGATATTAAAACTTGCACTAGTATTTGAAGTTTTCAATATTCGCACAGTTGTATAGAAATTTATACATGTTACTAGTGCATGACTAATACTAATACTTCTGTAGAAAAAACTAAGATAAATTACTTGTACGCTTGTAAATATGAAGTTGTAAAGTACAAAAGTAGCAGAAACCTTTGTGAAACAGAATTCTACTAATAACTACAAGTTACAAGTCCGTATATTTGTAAATAAGGCCATACTTTTTGGGAACAGGTCCCAGTTCTCTGTTTCCTCTGTTTTAAGACTGTTAAAACATACGAGCCAGGTAAGCAACTTTTGATCATCACGTTTCCTAAGGGCGTCAAAATCAGGTTTCTCTTGGACAACCAAATGTAATAACTCATTTCTCGGTTTATAAAATCTGGAGAGTGCCTTATCTTTTGAATTAGTACGAATATTAATGTTAAGGACCAAATTTCACGAAGAACTCCTGTTTCCTGTATCACAGTTTTGAGAACTAAGATAATTGTAGTTTTAATGTAATTAACTATCAAGCTACTGAGTCCATTTCGTTCCTTAGGACTGGAGAAATACTTTTGTGTGTGTTTGTTCTGAATGCCAACTTGCTTGTCTGATCGCGCATTGGAGTTATGTACACAGGTTGCAGAGGGCTATAATGTAGTCCATTTGTAGCGTGCGCACTGATAAATCGGCGAATTGCATTATGCTGATTGATGAGGAAGGTGAAGATGGGGCTGAGATGATGAAGCAACGAATGAGTGGCAAAGGAAATCGAAGTTGCAAGAGGAAACCTGTTCAAGCGCCGCTTCATCCGCCACAAATCTCACTTACGGCCGCTGGGATTGAACCCCCGGCCGAAATAAAATTTTATTTCGAACAGTCATTGATGACGTGCCATCTATGCAAATTGAAATGCAACTTTTCCAACATAGCTTTTAATCGTCATAGAATTGTGGATGTATAATCCAGTTGACGTCAGAGATCTTAAAAAAAGGTTTAATAAGAATCTCAGGGGTAGACATTTTGGGCTTATGTTCGTGATTCAGAAGTGAACGCTTTTACCGACATATAATTTGTCTCCTACTTCTATGGTGCGAGACAAACTTATTCTTGGTATCTGCTTCTCTGCAGATTCTCAAAAAAACTGGTTGTGCATTTTCTTTCTTTCTTTTTTCGTTCCTTCTTCTTTTTTACAAGCACGAGAGATCCAAAGTTTAGCTAGTGTTATGTGACTGCATTTTCTGGAAGTTATTTCATAGCCTTTGTAACCAAATTCCTGTTTTTTTTCTGATAGAACTATTCTATTCATTTACTTGACTTGCAAAGGACTGAAATGCTTTTATTTTTTACCTATTAAATGACTGTGTTTGGCTTCAAGTGTTGCTTTAGCTCGCTTGGAACCATACTTTTATTGCTTAATTTATCGCCGTATATCCACTCATGTTCAATGTATCTATGTTCATAACTTAAATAACTAATGTGAAATTTGAGCACAGCAGCAGGCTATGAACTGATCTGAAAAAACAACTCTAAACTAACACGTTGTACGGAGAAATCACTAGCTGTGTCTTCTCAGTAGTTCATTTGATGTATATGCGGACGCTCTTTAACATCTCAAGTCATCAGCGTTCCATTCAATTCAGAACGTGAAACGGCCCATAAATTTTGCTCAGAGATCTCTTCTTTTAGGCTTGAGGTTCTTTTACATGCCGTAAATCTACGATATTTGAAGGAAATGCTCGTAAAAATCCGCAGATCCTGGCCGGAATTCAACTCGTGGTCTTGGGTGTTTTCTCGGTGACTTCACCACTTGACAGTTTAATCATTAAACTTAACTAAAAGCGGATCAATATTAAACAAAATTATATAGTATGTGCGTTACACATTGACTTAATAAATAACAAACTGCAAAATACTGTCTGTAGGTCGCTCTTAGTCCATGACTCGCTCTTTCGGATTTAGCACTAACTGAATTGCAGAGTGGTATTTGGTAGATTTATAATGCCTGTTCAAAAATATAAAAACTTCAAAAATTCAATGCCCATGAAGTGTTATAGCAAACGGCTGTTGGTAGCACTGATTAGCTCTGACTTTGGCGAGATGTTTCCCGTTTGCCTTGCAGTAACATCTTATTTCAATTCAGTTTCGCGCTACTTTCTTTGCAACAGTGTTGTGGAGTGTTCTGCGATTATTCAAACGGTGGGATATCGTGAACAGGTATTAATGTTACATTTTGCCTGAATTGTTTACCGAGACTCATGAGATGATAATTTTTTAAGTCGGATGCACATGCGGTAAAAAGTGTTTGGTGGTCCGTAGTTGATGACCCACGTCCCGGACGCCCATGGAAATCAGCTTACGACGTTCATGCGGCCAGAATCAATGAGGTCATCCGTGAAAACCGAGGTCGAGAAGCTGCCGAAGAGTGTGGCGATCATATTCACGATAACCTAACAGAAAAGCTTGGTATGCATAATGTTGCAGTAAAGTTTGTCCTTCAACTGTTGACACAAGAACAGAAAGACATTCGCGTCGCTGTCAGGAGCTCTTGGATCGCATTAATGATAATGCAACTTTTATAAATAGAATAATCACCGGTAATGAAACATGGGTATGCAATTACAGTTACATACGCAAGTCTAATCATCACTAAACCCCCAAAACGTTCCTCTGATCAGGTCAAACGTCAAAATACTGTTGACGTTTTCTTCAATATTCAGGTGTAATTCACTATGAACTTCTGCCGGAGGGTGAAACTGAATCGCTGGTGTTACCAAGATGTCTTTATACGTCTCCGAGAAAACGTGATATGAAAGAGGCCTGGACTGTGGAGAGACAATTCATGAATCCTGCATTACGATAACTTTACGAACGCATTCATCATCGCTTGTTCGCGGCTTTTGCGCGAAATTCAAGATGACTGTTCTTCCCAACCCTCCATTCTCTTCTGACTTACTATCTATCGGTCCTGGTGGTCTAATGGTAACCAGACTGGCGTCGTAAACCCAAGATCGCGGGTTCAATACAAGCCAAGTTCTATGAATTTTTGCAGGCGTAAAAATCCTAAGTATGGCTTCCTTTGGAAGGGAAGTGAAGCCGTGGGTCCCGTGTCGGAGATTTACGACACGATAAAGGAGCTCAATACTAAAAGAAGAGGCCTCTGAGCAAAATTTACCGGCCGTTTCACGCCTTGAACTGAATGGGACACTGATGACCTGTGTTGTTAAAGAACGTCCGTAAATAAAACAAAACAAAACTTAGCACCTGCGTAATTTTTATTTTCAAAGCTGAAATCCATGAAGAAAGGGCAAAAATTTGACTCCGGCGAGTAGATAAAACTAAATTCAAAACAGAAATTCACGTAATTCCGAAAAACGTTTTCAGAAGTTCAAGCAGAGGTATATCAATAGAGGGGAGATTATACCGCCATAGGTGGTCGAGGTCGTTAAGGCGCGGACTCATGAGCGGGAGGTCTGGCGTTCGATTCCCATCAGGACAGCCCTCCCTGACTGAGTTTTTTTACCATGTTTTCCTCAGTCCTCATATATGGCAAATGTCGGGGAGGTACCCTAAACTTAGGCCTGGAATGTTTCCTTCCTAAAAAAATTATCATTTCATTAGTGTCCACCGCTGGTGATGCCTCAGTAGTAAAAATTGGCGTTAAACACCATTCATATATACAGGGGAGATTGCTTCGAAGGAGACAAAGCTCAGTAAGATGCAGGGAAGCCTAAATTTAAAAAAAATGTCTAAGTTTGGTCATTTTATCAACAGATTTTATGTATTCCCCTGTGGTTCGGGAGTGACTGAAACCGCTCTCGAACGTTTGAAACATTTCCCCGGCGTTTTATAAATTTATCCAACTGCTGACTCTTATTATTTTTCGAAAGACAACATTTTAATGTGGGAAAGACACTAAGAGATAAAAATTATATCTGAACATTATATGGGATTGGTATAGACACACGCGCTCCAAGATTTGCAATTTGTGCTATTTTTCTACCCACCACTGCATAATGGAATAGACGAGCTTTACGAACTGCAAAATATGTGCACAAAGGCAAACACATCAATTGGAAAATCTTGTCATCTAGTAATCTTATCCCAAAGTTCTTGGATGGATGTTCTGCGGCGGAGGACAATACTTTCGGTAGTTGAGTTTTGCTCACAGTTGGCCCTTTGTGGCTATGCCCTCAATGGTGGTACCTCCGGGAGGAAAGTGAGGTGAAGGAGACACCGGGCGGCCAGGATTTAAGGGAGTGCGCGGACGCAGAGAAGGTCCCTAATATGTTTCCAAATAGATCTACCCAAAACGGGTGGCACCCACCCCTCCGCCCTGGTTATTGCAGTCCCTCAGAAGGTCCACTTTCATTCCAGACGCGGGGGCAGAAACATTTCCAAAGCAGAAGCCACTATCTCATCGCACCAGCCTACCCCGCCCTGGCACTTTCGACTGTAACAAATACGGGAGATTGGAAATTTTGTGGAAGTAAATGTCCATTCAAACATTTGCCTAAGTGACCACAGAAATCTACGAAAAAACCCAGGGTCAGAATGGCTGGCCCAACGGGAATTGAACTCGGGACCTCCCGAACGCAAATCTCAAGTGTTACACCCTCCTACTCCCTGCTCGTTATTCTGAAGTTCTTAAGCTCGACTCAATGATGGATCCTTCTCTAGTGATCAAACATTTTGTTGCTTAAATTTTTCACAACAAACAAATTGTTGTACCTGTGCTAAATATCATTATATTATTCACAATTTTTGCAAACCTCTAAGTCATTAGAGTGTATTGGCATCACATTAAACCAGTCCTCTCAAACTGATCATCCTGGATACACTCCTAAGGACCCGTTGCTCCAGTCTTACACTGAATGTGGTATAAAGCAGTTGGAAGAATGGAGGGGAAATAACAGCAGACCCAAACCTGTTAAACAAGTGTCCAGCATCACGTGCAATCTCATCATCTTCCCAAATCGAAGGCTTTCCTGTATCTAACAACCTACTTGCTTAGGCTTCTCCCCGGTTTGTCGTGCACGGATTTGTTAAAAACACCTAGTTTTGTACAGCAATTGGAACAGGCATATCTGACATGTTAATTGCTTTGTGCTCCATAGCACACTACAACTAAATAAATTAACATTGCAATAGTCTTGAAATTTTGCAGTTCTTTTTTAAATTTCCAAACGTGCTTTGAATATTCAAATGCCTTTTGAGTAGGAAAGAAAAAGAGTAAACATGTTTTCGGGGAAATTAAATTAATTAAATAGCTACTAAATTTTTCCTTGTGTGCTTTAAGTGAAATTACGTCATTTTCTATTGAATGCATGACAATTTTCGTTGCCAATTATTGCACATTGAAGAGCACTTTAGAAAGGGCATAATAACTTTGCTTGTTTCTTGTAAACTTTGCTGAAAAAAGCTTATTTATAAATGCTGCATTTATGTTAGTAGCATTTTATATCCATAACGTAACAGAACTATGTAAAAAGGAATGCATTTGTAATACATCATATTACACACAGAATATTTGCTAACAAGAAAACCACCACGATGCTTGCGAACATATGTGCAGACTTCTGAAATAAATTGGGGGTGAGGGACTTTTCCTCTGTGAGATTTGTAAATATGTAAATTGTGACTTTACACCAATGTAAACACAAAGTTTGTAAATGTTCACCCAAATTTAAGTAAAAATTAATTATATATTGATGTGCATTAATAAGCAAACTAACATAAAGTTACAAATTTAAGCTGTTTAGTAAAGTGAAATAATATCTATGTGTTTCTTCAGTAATTCTATTATTAGGCTTTGTCTCAAAAATCTAAAACTGAAAACACGTAAATGAGAAAAAAAAGTTAACAATTAAATAACTTAATAATTAGTTTTTTTAACAAAAACTTTACGAATGTCTGCCGCTATAACTCAGTTCTTTCGATGAACTGGTCAGCTGTTATAATCGAACTTCAGAGTTGATTATATTTCGGTGGCAGTTTAAAATGGAGATTGTATTAATCACGCTCCTATCCACTGATGATATAAAGTAGTTCCTCAGCCTTCAACGACTCGAGAATGATCTATCAGCTGTATAAATTGACATCGGAACAGTTAAAAGAAGTACAAATTTGGTTTATTCCGGAAGAATTTTTGGAGTAAAGCTAACGCTTTTCAGAAACTGTACAACTGAGGAAAACTTATCTACAGAGTTTTTGCAATGTCCATCATCAATGCGATGTAATTGCAACATGTCAGGAACAATATCATCTTGAAATTTTTTGCAATGTCTGCAATAACATCACTTCTGTTCATGATACATTTTTCAATTTTAATCAACAGATGAAAATCAACAGAAAGTAGACTTTAAAGCGAACTATAAACTATTAAAAAAATTAAGGGTGGCAAAGCTGTGTGGAGCTTTTAGAATGTTAGTCTTTTTGAAGTACCTACACCTTTGGAGTAGTAGCTGTGATTCTTGTAAGTGAAGAAATTGGACACTTTATGAAGCAGCTTTGCATGCCGACAAGAGGGATGATAATAAAATTGTCTAATCCGCCAAAAGCAAGTTGACTTTTGACCTGAACAAGAAAAACTGTGAGATGAACGGAATTACAATCGCCAATATTACTCAACATAGTTTTTCTTCCAATCTTTTAATATGAACTTGCCCAAACAAAAATAAACTATATGTTAATATTATCATCGCCCTTTGGAAATATTGGGGGGTCTGCCCCTTCTGCGAAAACTTTGGGGGGCAGGCCCCTTCAGTCCCTATGTGTTGGCGTCCATGCTTGCTAGCAGATTTGCTCAAGAACTTACTCAACAAATAAAAGTACTTTGTATGCGTACTTAACGCATGGCCACATAATGCTAAACGTAAAGAATATCTCAAAACTAAGTTAAGCACAATTCTTTAAATTGCAGCTTTATCTCCTTGGCCAATAGTTTAGATTTTATCTCTAGAATTTTCTCTAATGCAGTAAGATCAAGCACCCTGCATCAAAACCATACCTATATTTATGTATGCATGTTATGAATATCCAACAAGTTAATTTTATTAAATTTTATATTTATTAAAGATTAATGTTAAAGAAAACCAACAATTCAAATTATGCACAATAAAATTTAAATTCACAAAATTGAAAACAGTATTTAGTTTCATTACTAAAGCCGCTTAAAAGTATAAATTAACATTAAAACATATTCATGGCCAAAATTATTAGAAACAAGCTATTTAGTGTTCCTAAAATACAATATCCCCGCCGAAATTTCTTAAGTTCATAACTTTCAGAACGTGAACAGCTAAATAGGAATGTTTCTACCGTTTTTCTTTTAAACTATACTTAAAGGATACATAGTTATACATACATATATCTTAAAAATAGTGAGATACTCTCCAAATGTTTCACGTTCTATAAGTTACTGAGGTAATACCAGAGATTGATCAATATTGCATTATATCATCACTCGATACTTCGATACTGGATATTTCCATACTTTTTCAGAAAAAATGAAACGTTAGCTTTTACTATTTTGAGAGTATTGATATATCAAACAAGTAGATCTTAATTTTCTTACTCACCGTGTGTGCTTTTTATTATAAAGCATTTTACATCTTTACAATTGCTAGTTAAGTGAAATTTTTCACCTCGAAAAATCTATTATAAAAATTCGGCAAATAGCACGGTTATCACCCACAGGATCAAACTGAAAATAGTTCCAAATTTCACTCATATTATCGGAAAACGATGAACCGCGAAACTTCCACTTCAAAATAACAATTAGATAGTAATATAAAACAAGTTTCCATGTTAAAATACACTGAGTTATTATTATTATTATTATTATTATTATTATTATTATTATTGTTGTTGTTGTTGTTAGTAGTAGTAGTAGTAGTAGTAGTAGTAGTAGTAGTAGTAGTAGTAGTAGTAGTAGTAGTAGTAGTAGTATATTGTTATAGTAAGTTATTTCTGGTGAGATAGTTTAACAGATCACATGATATTTACCGAAATTCTCTTTTATTTGAATAGACTCAGAACTGAAACTATTTTGTAGGCGGAGCGTAATTTTCGATATCCCCGAAAAGTGAAAAACGTGGTAGATATATACGTCGGTCCTGGTGTTATAGTGGTAACCATACTTGCGTCCTAAACCCAAGATCGCAGGTTCGATCCCGGCCAGGACCGATGGATTTTTTTGGGCGTAAAAATCGTAAGTATGGCTTCCTACGGAAGGGAAGTAAAGCAGTGGGTCCCGTGTCGTACATTTACGGCACGATAAAGAACCTTAAGTCTGAAAAAAGAGGTCTGAGCAAAATTTGTTGGCCGTTTCACGCCCTGAATTGAATGGGACGCTAATGACCTGAGATGTTTAAGAGCGTCCTTAAATAAACCAAATAAAAAAAAAGTGGTAGATATAAATGCAGTAGGTCGTTCAAAAACATTTACTTCAAACTACAATTCATCTCGTTTTATTGCTTTGTTACGTACATTTGTAGCTCAGGTACACTGTTGCCAGAGCATCGACAGAAATATAAAGGAGACCACTTGTTTTGGATTCGGCGGTCGTAAATGCACCCAAGTTTGGTACCTGCTATTTAGAAGCTTATGAATGAGATACGTGTTTCTTAAGCTTATGAATGAGATACGTGTTTCTTGCCATTACTTTAAAATGTGCTACATTTGACAATATTAATTGTTGTATTAATAAAGTATCGAAAAGTACTGAGCGCATGCTCAGGGATATTATTTGATATCGATAGCTCTTGAGTATCAAGAACCAATCTCTAGCTAATACGTCAGAAATTTACATAATATTCAGCAGTAGAAATTTGGAAAAAATGAGCCTTTTGTTACTGATCATTATTATTTACCCATTGCTTGTTCCTGAAAAGCAATTTAGTATGAGAGTTGAGGATCGACGAATAAGTATAATTGGTTTAATCCTAGCAAGATGACAATTTTTGTCAATCATTAAGAAAAGAAAAAATGATTCGACGGATATGATCATGAATAATGAAGCAATCAACATTATTGACAGCTGTAGTACATGGATATTCTTTTAGATAAGTTGTTAACTTTTCGACCAATTTTTGAGTATCTATATTTTGAGTTAGCTGCCAATTTTGCTAATTCGTTAGGCCCCGTTTCTAATCTGTAAGTATGATTGATATACATGAGACGAATATTTTAAAAACAGTTCTCTTCTTCATAAGAACTGGGACATACATGACTTTTATAACTTGTATGTCTGACCTGAATGATTTTCTATGCTAATGTGACACCCATTATTCCTCTTACTACAGCACTTATCGCTAATTGCGCTTGAACCGCTGAACAGTAAGATAGACGCCTAAACTTTCCAGAAACACTAAAGGAAGTATCCTTATTAACCAAGAAAGCACACACTAGTGAAGAAAGCGAAGAATGATACTGATGTGATGTTTACAGGACTTTAAACATTAAAAATAATCAACACAGGTTCCTGAGAGCCCCCTTTCCTTTGTAAAACATCGCAGAAAGCTGGATCGTAATGAAATTCTAAAGGTTCCAGTACATCTCGCAGGTGAATGGATATAAGACCCATGTTTATTGCACTTGTGATTAAAAGTTTAGCAAAAATTCTTGAAAAGTGTTTTTTCTAGATACTGGAAAATGGGTCGAAAAGTTAACATCTTATCTAATACAATATACATGTAGTGCAGCTGTCAATAATATTAATTGTTTTATTATTCTTGTTCGTACCCGACGAATATTTTTTCTTTTCTTAATGGCTGACAAAAATTGTCGTCTTGCTAAGATTAAAACCAACTTTATTTGTTGAAATTCAAGTAGAGATTATTTCTAGTGCTACGCTAGTTATGATGTTTAAGTCTGTAAATTACAAGAAATAGGGCATCTTCAGTTTGTGTCAATAAACTACTTTTACTACGAAGATTTTGCTGTAGGATATTTAACAACTTAAACACTGAGACTTGCAGGAAAGCTCTTATTATGTTTCGTGCTTATATTGAAGTAATATAATGTAAAATGTAACAAGCAAAGTCGAATACTTGCTGGAACTCTTCCTAGGTGTACCCGTTCGGGATCAAACGTTATGGGAAGATGTGAAAACTTTTTGATTGATTTATTTATGGACGCTTTTTAACATCTCAGTTCATCAGCGTCCCATTCAACTCAGGGCGTGAAACGGCCGACAAATTTTGCTCAGAGGCCTCTCTTTCAGGCTTGAGGTTCTTTTTCGTGCCGCAAATGTACGACACGGGACCCACGGCTTTACTTCCCTTCCGAAGGAAGCCATACTTACGACTTTTACGCCCGAAAAAGTCCATCGATCCTGGCCGGGTTCGAACCCGCGATCTTGGGAAAACGTTCTGGATATAGGGGTCCTTAATTTTGATGAACAATATCTACACAGAAGTGGAGTATTTATAAGTACTCGTTTCTAGCCTACTTAGAAATAATGAATATAATACGCCGGCGATTAATTCTTAAGGGTGATATTATGGTGATGGATAATAGTTAAGGAGGTCGGGTACGAATCCCGCTAGAACCGTTTTCCAAGTTTTTCTCAGTCCTCATAAATGGCAAATGCCGGGGAGATACCCTAAACTTAGGCCTGGAACGCTTCCTTCCTTAGAAAAGTCCTTCCCCAATTTAATATTTCAACTCATATATCATCAGTGTTCACAGCCTGTGTTGCATGAGCAGTAAAAACTGGCGTTAAACACTCTCATAAAGTATACAATAGAGCAGCTTTTAGAACTACTGGACACACTTACTTCTGAAATTATTTCAAGGTAGTTCTGTAGACTCATGCAGAGAACAAATGAATATTATCTCGAAAAATATTTCGGGTAGTCTGTTTCAGTTTTATAACATACATACCATAACATGTGGTATGGAAATATGGGGTTGTTTAGCCAAAATCATACGGAACGATTATTTTTATTGCACAAGATATGTACCTATTCGAAATATATATAAAAGAAAATCATGCAGGTAAACCTTAATAAAAATAAAACTTTTATAATACACCCATTATAATTATACAAGGATATCTTTTTGGCTGATAAAACTAATTTTAAAATGTTTGGTTTATTTTCAAGAGTTCCAAGCATCACAAATATTACTACAGACCATCTTTCAAAGAAAAATATGTGACTTATAAAGATGTACAAATTATATGCAAACGATTTTGTAATAGGTAATCGAAATAGATCCGAAGTTTGCTTAATGTTGTAAAATTTAAAAGCAATTTGAGGAGGAGAGCTGCTTTAGAATTAAAATAAACTGCATTTGTTTTTCTCCTCTCTCTCTCTGTGTTATCGCGACAATGGCAAGCTGATAACAGGCAATAATGGTGGTGATGAGTAGAACCAGATTTTGTAAGCAAATGCATGTTTTATAGGGGCTTTGAATGTTCAATTTGAGCTTATCTCATCACTAAAATGCAGAGTAAAGTTTACATATTTCATGTGTTTCTGCATACAGACTATTGTGCATATTTTTCCGTATTTCGTTGAATAAAAATTCAAACTTATATATGTTATGAATGTGTTTTAATGATACTACTATAGTTACAGAAATAAATATTATTAAATGCATCGCTTTTGGCAAAAACACATCCAAATGTCTCACCCACAAGCGCTTAAATATCCAACGGCAAGCTTGTTTTTTCCTGACTGCTAGTAAGGTACTTATAAATCTGAACTGCCAATTTTTTTAAAACCACGAACACTTAAATAAAAGTGCCAAACAGCATTACGAGTTGGATATTTTAACGTGTTTATTCATTAATTTCTAGCATTCAGTGATCATAATGTGTGTGTGTTTTTTTTAAACTATTTATTCACTATGCAAATCTTTACACATTTCCGCTTTAGTGCTCAGAGCGGCTTATTTGTGTTAGTTTCATACAAGACCCTGCGGTCTGTACCCTTTCTCCAATTCCATGATTCTCCAATTTCCATGACCGCGAGCCCCCTTTTAAAGGTCTCTTGCTGTCACGGACCCCTAAGATTTAACTCAAAGTTTAATGTTCTAAATTTACATGTTATATCATTTTTAAACTGATATAAAGTATAAAGATGTAAACAAACAAATTTTGTCAATATTTACATTTTATAACAATGCATTCTAATGCAATAGTAATAATCATAAATAACATTACATTCAAAAAGTATATAAATCACAAAGTATTATAGCTAACAATATGTGATGTGATTAACGTTACTTGTTAATGCTATTTCTGAATGATAGAGATGATGTATTTCGCTTATAAGTCGTGATATATCGGGCTTAACAGGATTATGTATATATTACATAAACTAAATAAATGGCTTATGTATATATTAGATAAAGTAGGGTAGAAAATTATATTTTATGCAAGTAAGCTAGTATTAAAGATATGGATATTTCTATGGCCTTCTTTGATTGATCGGCAATAGCAGAAAGTTGCGTGTTATTTTCAGAGAAACTAACGGCACATGATAGTGTTCTCTCTGGTCCACATTTTGGGTTTTTCTATTTGAAAACTGACTTCAGCACAAATAGCCGTCTTCAGTCTGATTCTAATTTGTTTTATCTTAATAAATGCACGTATAAATTTTGTATCATCTTTCGTTTTTTTTCGTAACTTATTGTTTGCATCTTTACAGTCCAGAATTTATGCTGTTAACAACACTGTAATAGTATAATGCTTCGCAGACACACTGGGAGGACATCGCGGACCCCCACAGTATGGAAACTGCTGGTTGGTTTCTGTCTCAGAGCAGATTATCTCGCAAATATGTCTAAGGTTCTGAGGGTTCCTCTCGACTCGGAATGCGACTTTTGCTTAATACATTTCCAAAGGAAAGGCTGCCGAAAAGTGAAATTTGTGAATCTTGCCATCAATTGCACCATCTTATCGTTTCCATTTCGAAGCTGAAATACCCAAGCGGCAACACACCACCTGATTAAAATTGTATAGCCTGTTCCATATACCGTCAAACTCATCTCAAAGTTGCTAAAGTCATTCATTGGTGGCTATGCTGGCATTATCGTCATTACGAATGCTTACAAAAGCTAGCACACCACTGCCATGAAAAGTGTATGTGCCATGCTTTCCCAAACGTTGTACCGAAATTCTGCAACAAAGAGCCTAAAGTGCTACAAAATATTGAACCAACACTGCTCGTCGTTTTTATCCAAAGGATGTTGATAATTATAATTTTCCATGTTGAATATTAGGCGAATAGAGGCGTAACCAGAATAAAAGTTATTCTGTTCTTAGTAAGTGCACAAACTTTTCTAATATCAATAAAATGGATTTTAAAATGAAAATGACTGTAAAATATTTTGCAAATATTGTCTATAGGCAATAAAGATTTGTTGTGAAATAGCACACACGCTCCCAAAACTGAATAATGGATTCGTTCTACTCTTTAACAAGTGCCTGTAAAATTAAATCTAATCTTAGAAAAAGCATAAAAAAAATCGTATTTCAACAGCTATCACAGCAGAGCAGCCAACAATTATTACCACAGACTCACTAAAAGTATTTCCCAAGGAGGCACACACATGTACCCTGCGCTCCAATTAACTACCTGTCAGCCATGCCAGCAACAAATCCCGGCGTATTGATCCAATTGTAGATTGTTCAATGGGGTGCACGGTGTAGCCAAACTCCATTTAGCATCACAAAGTTGAATAAAGAGTATTTTAAGAAAAATTGTATTACCTTGCTTAAAAATCGGATTTACAGTGTAAATTACTTCATTAGATCAATATTACATATGCAGTAATGTTTCACTTCAAAAACAAAATTCTTCCAATCATAAATATTGTGAAATGCTACCATTATCAGATTTGCTTTATTAGAATCATTATTGTTAGCAACACCAAAATGTGTTATATTTCTACGCTATTTGCAGTCTTTAACTTTTAAGTATATCTATAGACTGCGGGTGCGTTGTTCATGTCATTGTGATGTAAACAAATGCAATAGACTTTGAGACATGAAGACAACCTTTAGCTCAGTGAAACACGAAACTTGCACACTGAGCGGAACATGAAAACTGAAACTATTTATAAGTAATGTACATGAAAGTAAGTATGTTTAGGTTTATTTATTTAACAACGCTATTCAAATTAGCGTCCCATCCAATTTTATAGCGCGAAAAGGCCTATAAATTTTGATCAGAGGTCTCTTCTTTCAGGCTTGAGGTTCTTTGACGTGTCGTAAATCTACGACACGAGGCCCGCGGCTTTACTTGTCATTAGTAACAGGCCCGAGCAAGAGATACACTCGTCGATTATGCAATCATTATTATTAGTAAGTTTTTGGAGCGGAAGGATGTAAAACCGGCCAAAATTTTGCAAAGATTAAGAACGCAGTTTAGGAATAAGAAAGTATATGAGTGGCACAAAAGTTTAACAGAAGGAAACCGTGAAAAATGAAAATAACCAATGTCAACTTCGACAAGCGAAACGGAACCAGACATTTGGGTCGTTCGAGACCTTGTTGAGTGTGACCAATTTCTGAAGTCCCTTCTGAGGCAGAGATAAGTTATAGAAGTGTCCATTATTTCCGATGACTTGGCTTACCAAAAAGTCTCTGCAAGTTGGGTTCCTTGAATTTTCACTGAGGATCTAAAAGCTGTATTCATAGGAATGTCAGAGACTTTCGGGATCAAGGAGAATGTTTCTGAATCGATTCGCAACCTGCGATGAAACATGAGTTGAAGCAAGCCAAGCATGGACTGTAGGAAAAGAGCGAAATCCTCTCCTCTCAAAGAAACACTCACCTGTTAATTGGGAATGTTCTCTTGACAGTTTCTGAGACTTCCAAGGCATTTTCTTCATAAGCGTGGAACAGTCAATTCAGCATATTACTAACAGCTTCTGGTTTGGGGAAAAAAACTCTTATCGGCAAAAAAGACTAACAACCGCTTGAAAAAGTTCCCCATGACAACGCTCGTCCTCATACAGCTGCTTTGACAAGGGAAAATCTGCAGGAAATCCACTGGGCAGCATTGGAACACTCTCCTTATAGTCCATACTTATAATTTTCCGTTTACCACATGTTTGGACGTTAAAAGAAACATCGAGAGATCGGTGATTCGACAGGGACGAAGGCGTGAGGCATTCATGCATAACTGGCTGGAAACCCCACCGCATCCTTTCTTCGATAATGGAATTAAGAAGCTTACTATCCACTGAGAAAATGTTTGTTAATTGAGATATTGTGTAGTATTTTATTTAATTTGGTTTCAATAGATTAAACAAATCCGGTTTGTATCTGATTCACCGTGGTATTAATACTATTTTATTGTGATTGTTGTTATTAAATAAATCAAGGAAGCCTATGTATACATTAACATATAAATTGGGAATAATAATTATACGATGACCAATATAGGCTTATTTCGAAGTTTGTTAAGCATTGGTTTTATTTGGTATAATGTGGGAGTAGCTGCATTACATTTACATAAGTGCAGTTTAATTTTTGTTAAACAATTTTTCTTTCAATGGGCGTGTAATAAATATTTTGCCTAGATCTGGAAAGGATATAATAGGTATTAGTATTGTTCCGTTTCTTTCATGATAAGTGTAGTGGCTTTCTAAATATTATTTTAATTTGAAAAAAGTAAAACCTATGTGTATAAAATTCTTTAGGAATTATGCAATATGCTATTTTTATTGAACTGAGTTAATATGATTTATTCATAATAAATTCAATTATAAGCACATAACCGATATCCTCTGTTTTCGAAACAAAGTTTTGTTGCAGGGTGGTCAAAACCAACCTTCTCTACCTTCTGCAGTAAACTAAAAAGGTGATCATTGTTATTCCGGAAAATGCGGTGAGATCACACTATATGAATCAGCCCAGTTCACAAGTCTAGCAAAACAAATTGGGGGTTAACAAAGTAGATTGGAGTAGCATCAGTTCCGTCGATTAACATTATCATCGTTACCTTGTAATCAAAGAGCACCATTGCGTAATTAATCGATGTTAATGAGTCAATGCCTGGAAGCTGTACACGGCATGGCCAATGGGTAATACTTAAGACAGTATACAGTGTTCATCAGCCTGAGATAAGGCTAATTACTAGATTCGCAGTGCTCTTTTATGCTGCTAGGGAGCTCATTTAAAATATTTATCTAAAATATCTTCTTTTATAATTGAACTTATCTCTGAACATTCTGCCCATAATATCTCCTTCAACTATCCTAATTGGTTACGAGGTAGAAGGTCCCATAACTCATCCAGTCTTACATTTTATACAAACATTGCAATTGACTTGATGTTTTACCCAACATAAATCAGTATATCCAAAATACTCTTATTGTAAACATTTTGAAGGCTTACTTTCCTTCCTTAGGCACAGAAACTATTACATTGTTAAAATATTCTGAAAATTCTAATGGTTTGGTAAGTATATGCAAATGAGTTCATCTAGAAAAGTCTCAGGATTCTACATACGTTATTTCTCTCTTTAAAACAGATTTCTTAGCCTAGAGATTTAACGCGGAGTTGTTTCAGAGAGGTTTCTTATTTACTGCAAAACGAAACCTATACCGAATTAAAAAACACAATTTGCAGCGGTATATGTGCTGTATTATAATCAAAGAAATGTATTTTATAGTTCACGTAAAAACTGGGTTTCATCCTAAAACTTTTGAATTCTATTCCTCAAGCTAAAATACGAAAGAACAAACATTTTCTCCCTTTTATCAAATCCATTGCGCGTTTGAGTGGAGCTTGTTTCGTGCAATTTAAATCATGGATTATCAACCAACTTAAATGTCATTGGACTATGCTCTGCCTTATCTTTGGCCATCAACGATTACTGCTGAAAATTCCTGCTTGCCAGATGGGCACTGTCGCTAAGTAAAGTGGGTTTTACAGCCTAAGGGTTGCGGTTTTATATTTCATCTCAAACACGGAATGTTTTTAACTTGTGTGCATGCCGACTCTTTGTTCAGTCGCGCTGCCAGAATCTGTGAACAAACGAGGTGCTCAACTTTAAAAATGGGAGCGCAGTGATGCGTTAAATACGACGTTAATCCATTCCTCGCTCGGCCTCCCCTCCATGCTTCCTCTCTTTGAACGAACGAAACCTCGGCAAATTCAAAGAGGAAAGAGAACAAAAGCATGCATAAAAGTAATAGGAACAACAAGAACAGTAACGCCCCTTATCGATTGTCAAACATCTTCGGGATGATGAACGGAATAACCCAAAGATAGCGCAAGTAAGCACGGAGTTCACCTTTTTAGAGTTGAAAATGCTCCGAAAAAAGCTTTATTGATGCGAATACAGCATCACATCGGAACTTTTTCTTGGGAAGTAGATAGCCTGCCATCTAATTAACAGCGATAAATTTAATCACGTTCGTTCAAGGATTAATGAGCTGTCTTCAAGCACTGGACGCTGATGTTTTTTAAAAGACAGTATTTTCATTAGAATGACAAATGTAATATTAGTTATAATTCTTTTAGAACATACTAATTAGAATACCTAGCTACACTAAGGGAAAATGTTGCATCATATATTTACTTCTACTGCAAAACAAAAATCTCCTATTTTTTTTTTTTTTTTTTTTTCGTTTTTGTTTTGATTTGTTTATTTAAGGACGCTCTTTAACATCTCAGGTCATCAGCGTCCCATTCAACTCAGGGCGTGAAACGGCCGACAAATTTTGCTCAGAGGCCTCTTTGTTCAGGCTTGAGGTTCTTTATCGTGCCGTAAATGTATGACACGGGACCCACGGCTTTACTTCCCTTCCGAAGGAAGCCATACTTCCAATTTTTACGCCCGAAAAAATCCATCGATCCTGGCAGGGTTCGAACCCGCGACCTTGGGAAGGCAAGTACGGTTACCACTACACCACCAGGACCGATAAAATCTCCTAGTAAATATAGCACAAACCAAAATATTAATGACGCATGATATTATAACCGAATAAGCTGCAAAAAAGTAATCAAGTAAAAACTGTTGTAAAAGTTAGTCAAGTTCATTCATTTATCACTGACACTTTAGTCAGTAGAGCCTCCACATTTGATCCAAACCAACCATTTTTATATTGCGATCACTGTCTTCATCTTCTCACATCAACTCTCCTCAGCTTGTCCTCCACAACTTGGAGCCAATTGAGTCTAGGGTCTTCCTCTCCATTTTGCTCCCCTTGGATGCCCATATAATGCCCTTTTAGGCAGTCCGTTATCTGGCAAATGCTCTACATGTTCCGGCCATCTTAATCTACCTTTCTTAATATTTGGTTCTTCAAACAATTTGTGTAGCTCTCTATTATTTCTACATTTAATTTGTCTATTTTCATGGTCTATATATCCTCCTTAGAACTTTCCTTTCCCAGACTGTTAATATATTTTGACTGCTTTTGGTCAGCACTGGCGTATGCTACTATAGGTCTTATTATAGTTTTATGAACTATTATATTGCAGGTCTAGATAACATGCTCCATTTCAGTGCTTTCCCAGCCCATATAAACATACCTTGCCTGCCATTACTTGAATCTTTATTTCTAATGTTATATCATTATTGCCTTTTATTATAGATCCCTAATATTTGAAATTTTTACAGCTTTCAAAATTATTGAATGGGCTGAAAATTATTTGGGGCCAGTTTTGTTCTTCTATTAGATTTCATATACTTGTTTTTCTTTTCATTTATTTTTAGCCCCAATTTATTGGTTTCTCTCTCAAACTCCTGCATTGGCCTCAACATTCTACTTTAATCCTTGCTACCATGGCTACATCATCAGCATATGTCAGATGTTGTGATAAGTGGTTATAAATCATGCCCCCAGAGTTTATTTAGATGGCTCTGACTGCCTTTACCATTGATAAATAAAATATTATGCCAGAGAGTGGATCACCTTGTCATAGCTCATTGCACCGCCACGGGTGGCCAAGGTAGTTAAGGCGCGAACTCGTGAGCGGGAGGTCTGGGGTTCGAATCCCGCCAGGGCCGTCCTCCCTGACTGAGGTTTTTTCCAGTTTTCCTCAGTCCTCATAACTGGCAAATGCCGGGAAGATACCCTAAACTTAGGCCTGGAACGTTTCCTTCCTTAAAAAAATCTTTTCCAATATTTCATTTCACGTATCATCAGTGTTCACCGCCTGTGGTGCCTCAGTAGTAAAAACGGGCGTTAAACAACATTAAAAAGAGCTCATTACGGGCCTAAAACTCTTTATACATTTTTACCTATATTCACATGGCAGATGGTTTCATTTAGTGTTATTTTTATTAGCTGCATTAGGTTTTTAAAAACTCCCAGTCATTTTATGCTTATCTGAAGTCTACATAAATGTGATGCAGATCTATCCCATTTTCATAACACTTTTCCAAAACACTTCTGGGGTAGAAAATATGATCTATTGTAGATCTTCTTGGCCTGAAGTCATTTTGGTACTTGCAAATTATTCTTTCAGCCCAGTTTATTAACATGCCTTATATATCTATTGACAAATTTTATAAGCTACTTCAAATATGTAATGCCTCTGTAGTTTTTGCATAGCGTTTTATGATCTTTTTTTATATATATTGGGCACAATATGGCTTTGGACCATTCCTATGGCAGACTTTCTTTATTCCTGTACCTGCTATTAATCTATGTAATCTTTCTTCAATTTTTGTGCCACCATACTTAAAATTTTCAGCAGGGATATTATCCAATACTCTTCATTTATCAAATTTAACGTTTTCTCATGCTGCCCTGTCATATTCTCTTTATGAATTTACTTAAAATATTCTCTCTTTCAAGAACCCTGCTCCCAGATCCCAGAATAATTCCTTCCTTATCTTTTATTACTCTGCACCAGTTTTAAAATTTCACTTTTCTGTTTTAATCTCTTGGTAACATTTACTTGTATTATTAAGACTCATTCTGGATTTGTATGTATCCCTTTAAATTTTCTTAATTCATATTCTCTCTCATATTTGAAGCATTTTCTTTGTGTTTCAGTTCTCTATCTCACACTCTTAATCATAACACTCATTTCTAACTTCTCTCTACTCCTGAAACCTTCTGTGCTACACCCTGCATTGCTATCTTTTAAGTTACTCCATTACCTTCATTATCTCAACACCATCACTCTTCTCTCTCCTATTCTCACTTCTTTTTACCTTATCCTGTTCTTTCACTTTATTCTTCTTCTAGCTTTAATACACTACAGGTTCATCGTTTGTGTCTTTAACTTCTGTCATTAGTTTTTGTTGATATTCTCTCTTTACCAGAAAATGGCACATTATATTTCTCTATATTTTCTAAATCTTTTATATCAGTTGCATCTCTCTTATCAATAAATTCATGGTCAATCTGATTCCTGGTCTTGTCATCTACAGACACCAGTGTATCTTTGTGAATAAAATAAGATGATCGTGGGTTCGATCCCGGCCAGAATCGAAGGATTTTTTCGGGCGTAAAAATCGTATGGCTTCCTTCGGAAGGGAGGTAAAGCATTGGGTCCCGTATCGTACATTTATGGCACGATAAAGAATCTCAAGCCTGAAAAAAGAGGCCTCTGAGCAAAATTTGTCCGCCGTTTCACGCCCTGAATTGAATGGGACGCTGATGACCTAAGATGTTAAAGAGCGTCCGTAAATAAATAAATAAATAAATAAATAAATGGTACTTATTTTCACATTTTTTTTTGTCATGGCAAAATCTAATAATCTTTTTTTCATTATGTGTTGTGATGGTACATTTAGTGTATTTTTCTATTGCTATACTTAATAATTCTTCTTTCCTAATCTTAGTGTTGAAACTCCTAGCGCCAATTTAACATCATTCGTTTTTTTTTTTTTTAATTTTTATTTATTTATTTTTTATTAAAGAGCGCTCTTTAACAGCTCAGGTCATCAGCGTCCCATTCAATTCCGGGCGTGAAACGGCCGACAAATTTTGCTCAGAGGCCTCTTCTTTCAGGCTTGAGGCTATTTTTCGTGCCGTAAATGTACGACACGGGACCCACGGCTTTACTTCCCTTCCGAAGGAAGTCATACTTAGGATTTTTATGCCCGAAAAAATCCATCGATCCTGGCCGGGTTTGAACCCGAATTTGACATCACGATTCTGTAATCTGATCATAGCTTTTTTTCTAATTGGGCATAAAAATTATCTTTCTCTTCCTCTGGGCTGAGTTCTGTTGGCAGGTACTAATAATGGAAGGGGCCCTGGTGGTCTAGTGGTAATTATATTTGCCTTATAGACTCAAGATGCCGGGTTCAAAACTGGCTAAGGTTAATGAATTTTTTTAAGGGTGTAAAATTCCTAAGTATGGCTTCCTTCAGAAGGGAAGTAAAACTGTTGGTCCCATGTCACAGATTTATGGCATGTAAACAACCTCAAGCCTGAAAGAACTGAGCAAAATTGATTGACCATTTTATGCACGAATTGAATGGATACTAAAGACCACAAATGTTAAATAGTGTTATTAAAAAAAAAACTAATGGATATATTAAACAAATCTACCCTTCATTCTTATTGCGCTTATTCTGTCACTTACTGGTGTAAAACTCACACTGTTAATCTTAAATTATGCCTCTTCTATTTTATTAGTTCCACAATTAAATAGTGTCTACACCTTTAGTCTAACCATCTCCATGTTCTCCATCATTTCTTGCATAGCTACAACATTAATTTTACATTTTACTAGTTCTTGTTCTACTCCATTGCTTACACTTGACTGGAATAGACTTCTTATGTTCTAAGCTTCCAATCATATTATTCCTTTTCATAGGCTGTCTATAACTATTCATCTGGTTTCTTTTTCCTTATTGCTTCATAACATTTAATTTCCAACCTCAAGCACAAAAACAAACATTCCACTAATAAGTCACAGGAATGATCAGAAATAGTTTACATGGTTTATGGAGCTCTTGAAAACTGCTAACGAGTGTATGTAAAGTAGTACATTTTGAATATACATTAACTAGTTTATTTTAAAATGCTCTAAATTATATAAAGTTACCATTTAAGCTTTAACCTAACAAAATAAAAACATTTTTCATAAGCTATTTATGAATGTAGAAATTGTTCTGTAAAATAGTTGCCTAACTGGAAAAAAATGTTTAATAAGGTAAAAAAAAAGAAAGGTAGTTTCTGAAAATTGGAAAATAAGTATGGTGCTACCAATGTATAAAGGAAAAAGTGATTTGAATAATCCAGAGAATTATACAGGAATTAGTCTGTTATCAATTTTAGGCAAAATTTATACAAGTATAATGGCCCATAGACCACAGGAATGGTTAGACTTAGAAGGGAAGTCATATGAATTTCAGAGAGGATTTAGAAAAGGTAGAAGGGCTGTTGATAACATAATGATAATTCAAACTATAGTAAGCAAGTACCTAAGAAATAAAAGAGGTAGAGCGTATATGTTCCTTGTGGGTTTTGAAATGGCATTCGATACAATAAGAGATGTACTTGTGCATAAAATGAGTTTGAGAGTATGTGAAGAGTTTATTGCAGACGTTCAAAAGTTGTATGATGGAGTTAAGTTCTGTGTAAAGTGTACAGGAAATGGGATCACAGAGATGGTGGAACAAAAAGTAGATTTTCAACAAGGCGTAAGTTAAGTCCAGTTTTAACTTGTTTATTGATGATATATTAGAATAAGTTTTAAAGAGCAATTCATAATGCCCAGTTATGGAAAGAAGTACCAGGCTTACTATTTGCAGATGATTTAATGGTAGGCACAACTATAGCAATTGGACTGTTAAATGAGCAATAAATGTGATAAGTAGATTATTATGTGCAGAATGCAAATTAAGAGTAAATGTTAAGAAGTCAAAAATAGTAGTGTTAAAGAAAAGGGATAAATTAAGAAGGGAATGGTTCTTGAATGGAGAGCTATTGGGAGTGGTAAATGAATTGGACTATTTGGGGGTGAGGTTGTCAATAGAGGAGGGTGGGAATAACAAGGGAAGAATGTTATTATTAAAGGTAAAGCAATCAGAATATGTCTGAAAAAAATTCCAAAATGTCAATAAATTGGTTGGAGAAGTTGTATGAAGTGGTAGAAGAATTAAAAGTGTTATATGGAGTATGTGTATGGGAAACTTAACTTTAAAAGGATAGTTCAAATTGATTTAATTTGTAGCATATTTTGTAGAGAGGTATTGGGATTGCCTAAAGCTGCAATGAAAGTAGAAGTCTTAGCTGATTTAGAGAGGGTAAGGGAGGAAGGGCATGGTGGTGGAGAGAATTTTAAAATATTGGTATAGGATTGTGAATTTAGAAGACCACTATGTTCTAAAAGAGTGTATGAAATATCAAATGGAAAAAAACAAGAGATAACATCTGAATAGGAGAAGTGGGGAAAATATTGCAAGAAATTCGAATGGGGGAATTTTGGGAGTTTGGAGATAAAAGTGGACAAGAGTTTTAGAAGGAAGTAAAGCAAAGAATTGAATTGAAAATATACAGAGGCAAGAGATTTGCTCTAGCCTTGGAGATAAGAGTTCTTTAAAATTGCACAGAATAATTAAAAAGGAGTGGGGAAGAGAGAAATATGTAAATTGTTGTAATAAATTTGGGAGAGGAGGACTGACTTGTATGTGAGCAGAAGCATTGTTTTTAAGGGGTCTCAGAGGAGTTGGAGATGGGTGTGTTAAGTGTGGAGAGCCTGAAGGAATATTTCATTGTTTATTAGAGTGTTTAGGGGTAAAGAAATGGAGAGATGATGTATGGGAAGCAAAATGGGATAAACTATAGAAAGAAAGTATATTTGGAAAACATTGACTGATATGGGCACAAAAATAAAATGACAGGGGAATAGTTAGGAAAAGTAAGGAAGAAGTGGATTAAGTAGTTAAGAAGGATGTGAGAACTGGGAAGGAAAGAAAGGAAAAAAGGGCCAATAAAGGAACTATAAGAAGAGGAGGTCTCTTTATGCAGATAACCCAAGGGTTGTGTGTAATGAAGCCTCGTATAGATTTAGATTCATTATTATTAGTAATATATTGTAATTTCAATAAAGTATATGCTGCAGAAATGCAGTTGTAATTGTAAATATGATAATAAAGCAAAAAGAAAATGTAAAACTAAAGATGTATAAATATGTATGCAAAGAAATTAATGATTAATAAATTCATTCATTCATGCTAAACTGGTAAAATTTGTCAGAGTCAGTATTTGCAATGAACAACACTTCTGGTAATAGTACAGAGCATACTGGAAGTTGAGATATCACTGAATCACACATCACAATTTAAAGCATTTTAGGTGCATTTTCTGCTGAACAGGCACTTTCTCACTTTTGCCTTTTACTTTCAGTTTATTGTATATAATGACATTTTACTGAATGTTTAAAAAATCACTGCTGTACTTAATCTGTATATTATTACATGGGTCACTTTGACCCAATATGAATTTGTTTCCTGCTCTTTTGTCTACCAACCTGCACCCCCCTATAGCTTCCTAACTTAAACTCTTCTGCATTATTGCAAAACCAAAAATTAGTTCTCTCAGTGATTTCAAGCTGATAATTCAGTTGCGGGTCAGGCTGACCCAGTGTGACTGGATTCATAGACATTTTTCTTATAACAGCGAATGAATAAATGTAGTTGAGAAGATGGGTACATAGACTGATAATGCGCCAGATGAAAGGGAAGAGTTTGGTGGATCATGTAGTGAATTAAAAAGTGAAACTGAAGAAAAGAGACCTGATGACAGAAATAGGAACTCAGATACTGAACAAAGTGATGAATCAGTTGATGAAGATTTAAATGGTAAAAAGCAAACCTAACAAGAATGTAAGGATGAGTTTATAACATTCTTACCCACCTACCTGGGATGAAAGAGACTGCTAGGCAAGTCACTGATCCACTGAGTTCATGGTTCTGTTTCTTCACTTTAGATTTTATTGAAACACTATACTAATCTCAAAATAGAAGAGATCAGGATAAACTATGCTCGAGATCCTGATGCAACATATACCAATAAAATAGAAATTAAGGCTCTCATAGGGTTTCTTTACTATGCAGGTATCCTGAAATCATCACATTTCAATACTGATGATCTATGGGCAAAATTGCTACCAGGGTGCCCATCTTCCCTGGTGTTATGTCGCAGCAATACTTTAGATTTCTGTTGATGGCTCTAAGGTTTGACAACAAAACACATTGATAAAACAGGCAGCTGATAATAAACTGATTCCTATAAGTAAAATATTTTGTATGTTTATACAAAAATACTCTCTCAGAGTACATAGATCCCGCCAGGACCATCCTCCCCAACTGAGGGTTTTTCCAGGATTTCCTCAGTCCTCATAAATGGCAAATGCTGGGGAGATACCCTAAACTTAGGCCTGGAATGTTTCCTTCCTTAAAAAAATCCTTTCCTAATATATCATTTCAACTTATGTATCACCAGTGTCCACCCCCCATGGTGCCTCAGTAGTAAAAACAGGCGTTAAACACCATAAAAAATAAATAAATAAAAAAGAGAGAGAATACACAACCATAGATGATAAATTGTGGGTTTTTAGAAGAAGATGTGCATTTAACGATTTCATGAATGAATATTTATTGTCTCTACACATTACAATTACTGTTTTACAATATTTCCTTAATCGTTGAGTGCTTGATAATTCAGGATCCTATACAACCAACACCCCAGTCATTGTGTACATGGATCCTACATTGCTCTAACTACACATATTATCAATTGAACTTTACATATACTTCCCTAAAGGTAATCATCTTCTCTCTTTGCCATCTTATTACCATCTTCCTTTCCCATGATCACTTTCTTCCACTAATTTTTTCTTACTTTCCCTACATAATTTCTAAACTGATTCAAAAATTCTTTTCTGCTAATCCAAAAAATCTTTAATGTCAGAATTTCTGCCTGAAAATTATCCCATTTCTTGTTCTATATTTCCTCTCTCCATCCTTCAGTTTCTGTACATTCTAATACACAGGGCAAATTCTTGTCTACCTTACCACCCCAGTTCGTGAGAAGCAAGCCTAGACTGTCTGACTGACTGAAGGACATTTTTGATGGCCTTTTCAAATTAAATCAGATGCCTTCAGAAATAGTGAAAATGTTAATTAACTTAGTCAATATCCAGTACTGAATGTAATCATACAACAGATAATTGGTTTTCCAGCATCCCACTATCTAAGGAACTCTTGAAAAGCATAAAATAACAACCATATGCATGCTGAGAAAGAACAAACCAGAGCTACCACCACAATTTGTCAACAGTGCTGGTAGATAAGTACATTCCAGTCTTTTTAGGTATTCCAAAAATTCCACCCTTGTGTCGTATGTTTCTAAAAAGGGGAAATCTGTTGTATTGCTGTTCACTATGCACAACAGCAAATCAATTGATGAAGAAAAAGGAGATACCAGAAAGCCTTATATTACTTTTTACAGAATAACAAAAGGTGGTGTTCATGTTGTTGATGAAACAGTATACAGTTGCAAGAAAAACCAATTGATGGTCCTTGACAGTACTTTTCAATTACTGAATATAAGTGGGGTCAATGCTCAATTAGTTGTTACAGGCAATACAGACAGAAAATATGCAAAGAGAAATTTTATGAAAATGCTGGCTCAGGGTCTAACTATGGATCATCTAAAATCCAGAATGGAACAGAAGAATTTATCATGATACATACAGTACTGCAAGTTTTAGGAAAAGGTGAGAACCATGTTGCTGGACATAAGGAGATGCTGACCAACCTGCAAAGCATAGAAGATATGAACTATGTCCTAGCAAGAAAGATTCTAAGACTTTTCATGTTTGTCTACTGTGTCAAATGATCACATGGGCAACTAGTATGCAAGGACTGTCATAAAGTTTAAGATAGTATAGACATGGCGTAGGGCTATGCTTAGCTCAACTGTTTATTATTCTCCATTCACACATTGAAATGTAAACTAATGTGCTCATAATAAAATGTCACTTTTGTTTTAAACCTTAAACTAATGACATTTATTATCTAAAGTATTTTAATAAATATTTAAATAAAACCCTATAAACAAAATAAAATACATTTTTATACATTAAACAGATCTTAATGAAGGTAATATAAAAGGGTTAAAGAGCAGCAGAGATTTCTTTTAACTGCTATTATTTCTTTTCAAAGATATTTAAAATCATACATAAACATTTTGATTGTAACATATTGATTTCACTATATCTGTTCTGGAAAGCTGAGAAATTTAGATTGGTCAATCTTACTGATAGTAGGGACAGATGGCTCTTCACCATATGTGAATTGGGGCTGGTTTAAAGCAATCATTTAATAAAGCACTGGAATATGGAAGAATTTTGAGAGTGTCATTCCTGAAACCTAAGAGTCAGGGAAAATTCCCTAATTGATATATATTTATCCACAAAAGATGTGCTCCAGAATTAGTAAAAGAAAATTAAAATTTAATTTTTTATAATTTGAGACTACCCTGGTATGAGCGTGTGCATGTGCGTGTATGTGTGTATAGTTAGCTGTTTTACATTTAGTCAATTATAAGTTTCCTGTGAATACAAACTCTAGTGTCCACAACCACAATACTAGAAGTAAAGATGACCTCGCATTCCCCAGACATAGTTGTATGAGAAGATGCCTAGCTATACTGGAATAAAATTATATAATAAACTTCCCGATAATATTAAAAATTGCAATGAATACAATAAATTCAAGAAATGCTTATTTCATTTCCTTATAAATAAGGGTTACTATGATATTGAAGAATATATAAATCATAATTAACTATTATGTTATGCACTACTTATGTATTATGCTAATGTATAATATATGTGTGTATATGTGAGGGGAAATTGTTTATAAGTTGTCCCTTTTATTATAAATTTTGTTCATTTGTACATTGATATAGCTTAATTGTGCTGAACACCATATTAAGCTGAAACAGATGAAAAGAAATGAAATGAGGTTTGGAACTTTTCATAATAATCTTTGTATCATGCGTGTATGCATTCTGTTCTATTGCAGAATCCAAATTTTATTTGCTATCCAAGTGCATTTCATCCATTTTGAAGTCAAATTTTCCCATTCAAATAAAAAACAGCTAACTTCTCTTAAGTACTGGAGTTTCTGTTTAATTATAAATTTATCAACCCTTATATTTATCGAAAGAAAATTAAGTATTATTGCATTAGCTTTACTACATATGATTAATTACAGTTTTCATTTCACTGATTAACCAGATATTGTTTTGCCATTGGCAAATTACTGGGAAAGGGCCATACCATTTTCTGAGGAAAATGATTCCTCTTGGTTAGAACTGTAGACATGCATATTTTCTTTGTTTTGTAAGCAATTATAATTATTAGCAATTAATATATTATTTACTATCTTAGATAAGAATCAAAGTGTCTGATGGCAAAATAAACATCTGATTTACAAATGAAGGGACATATGAATGTACAAAGAGCTGAGATAATGGTCCAAAGTTTAAAATGGTACATAAATAAATATTCTTCTCAAATTTTCATCATTTTGTAATAAGTTTGCAGCTTGACAACCTATTTAACTTCAATAACTTCAAACTGATCCATATTTGATTATCTTTCCAGGATTATGAGTCCTAAAATTCAACCAATCTCACTATGGATTTTCAAACATGTATGAAACATTCTGTAATCTGCTTTAATTTTAAAGTTAATCTATAGAAAACTAAAGCACATGCATTTCAAACCACTATAATATTATATTTACAATGGAATAAATATACAAATTAAATGGAGCAGAATAGAGAAGCTAAAACATACACATTCCTTAGAAGTAATTTAACATTTAAAAATGATTACTACCATTTTTGTAGCAAAGTAAGCTCATGTTTAATTTATTACTTATTGAAATTGTCAAAATATTTTCATTCAGATACCTTGAAATTAACATATTATGGTTGCATCTATCCATACTATCATATGTAAGTGAAGTTAGGGAAAGTACAGTCTGGTAATCAGAAGAATGCAAGAGCAGAATGAAATGTGAGGGGGCATGAACTGTTTACAAGTGATGTGGGATACCCATGCAACCACATGAATGAGGACCTCTCAGATTTAAATCTTGCAAGCTTGCTGGACTTCTAGCCATGAGCAAGTATCTGACGACTCTGTTTAGTTTAATCGGCACTAGCATGCATGAACATTGTAAGGAGGTTATAAAATATTTATGTAGCACATTCCTCTTGCTTGCCTTCTTATCGCAGACCATACTTGTCATGTGTATATGGTATATGATGTCCTGCATAAAAAATGCTTGAGATGTTTTATGAAGTACACAGGGGTGCCTTATACAGAAGTAGATAATGTCCTAAATGTTAACTATAAAAGATATCAAAATTACTATGAGTTATGTACTAAATGCAAGGCCAACAAACACTTCAATAAGGGGATAGTCACCCAAAAGGGAAAGAATAGTTTTGCCAAGTCTATTTTGGGATTCTTTGTCTTATGTACTCATAGCTCAAAAACCACATGACAGAAAAACAAAGATATATAGGAGGATACCAATACAAACAATGATCACTGCAGTAACTATGGTGACCTTATGCTTCATTTTGTTGTCAGAATAAATTAACATTAGGTAATATTTTGGCAATACTTATTTTTAAAGATAGTAAACCACTCCGATTATTGCCAATGCAGTATCTATATTGCCAGTTATCAAAAGCAAGCTGAAACAGCAGTGACATACAATCCTGTAAAGCTAATCAAGTGTAAGGGTACTGCAATTTACATACTACACATTTCTGTAGAAGCTCTTTGAGTAATTTATGTAAACACAAGTTGAAAGTTTGTATATTTTTAATGTAAAGGTACAATTATAATACATTAATACTTTTTACTGCAACACTTCTGCAAATTGTAACAAATCTCTCCACAAAAGTCATGCAATAACATAAAATTATTATATTTATACATGATCATTTCATACAAAACTGTGTGCTGAAGAGGATTTAAAATTGCATTCAGATACGGAAAATTCAAGTTATTGTACAGATATTGAACATTTGAGCTACTGTTCCCTCTCCAGCCACAACTACATCTATATAACCTGGAGACCTCAAAAGTTATCTACTATAGAAATTTTATTCCATAGAATATTAAAAACATTCAAGCACTATTTGGCCCAGGCATTTACTTTACCATTATACTAGGGTTAATTTTTTAAATTTAGATATCATTTTTCACACAAAGCCATGTGCTAGTCATGACTGGGCAGGGAATAACTTCAGCAGGGTAAGCTACTAATCAGATCTAGGCTTAAGTTCAGGCCATGACCTCAAATCTGAAAATAAAACTTACCAGAAAAAAAACAAATCTGAGAAATGATTACTATAAATACTTCTGATGCCATGCTATGGTGCAAGAACAAATGTCATTTGCCCCTATTCAGTTAAATTAAAGACAAACCATAACAACCCATTTTTAAGTTAATGGCAATGGTGATGACAATATCCTCTTTTGTAACAACTAAAAAATGAGGATTCCTTAACAAAGTATAGCAACAAGGATAACAAAGAATTTTGAATAGGTAACAATAAAACAACAAAAATGTTAGCTTGTATAGAAATATAAAATATTTCAAATTTGATTCTTTTTAAATAGTGCTTTCTTTTTTAGTAGTGTTTAATGCCCGTTTTTACTACCAAGGCACCACAGGTGGTGGACACTGATGATACATGAAATGAAATGATAAATTAAGAAAGGATATTTTTTAAGGAAGGAAGCGTTCCAGGCCTAAGTTTAGGGTACCTTTCAGGCATTTGCCAGTTATGAGGACTGAGGAAAACCTGAAAAAATACTCAGTCAGGGAGGACGGTCCTGGTGGGATTCGAACCCCAGACCTTCCTCTCACGAGTCCGCGCCTTAACGACCTCGGCCACCTGTGGCGGTTTAAATAGTGTGTAAAACCCATTTTTACTATTGAGGCACCACAGGCAGTGGACAAGGATGCTCAGACATTGGATTTGTATGCACTAAAATATGTCAAATATGCATGTATTTATGCTGTCAAAATCTTTAAAATATGCTCTATAATCTCGAAAATATGCAATAATCATTGCAGCCTTTTTATGGAGGGGGGGTTAATTTTCTATTGTAGATTAATTAAAAGGGCCCAAGTTGTGGATGCCAATTTGAGGCAGTTTTGGATGATTGAGGGTGATTTAATCATGGAATTGGAATTAATTAATTAATTACATCAAGAAGAAGTTCATTAACTTAATGGTTATTTTGGGGATGTGGTAATGGTGGAACAAGCCGATTTCAGATGAGCCAGCTTTCTCTCGCTCTCTTTCTCTCTGTTGCCCACTTCCTCTGATTTTTTCTGCTGGAGAATCTTGTGTTCCCGTCGATACCACAGCTATGTTGACATTTTACACATCATATCTGGCTGCTTTCGGATGTGATGGTATTCTCAGGGTTTCTGCATAGCTTTCCTGGACTTTATTTTTTTTTGGTTGATTTATTTATGGACGCTCTTTAACATCTCAGGTCATCAGCGTCCCATTCAACTCAGGGCGTGAAACGGCCGACAAATTTTTCTCAGAGGCCTCTCTTTCAGGCTTGAGGTTCTTTTTCGTGACGTAAATGTACGACACGGGACCCACGGCTTTACTTCCCTTCCGAAGGAAGCCATACTTTGGATTTTTACGCCCGAAAAAAATCCATCGGTCCTGGCCGAGTTCGAACCCGCGTTCTTGGGTATAGAAGGCAAGTATGGTAACCACTACACCACCAGGACCGATTTTCCTGGACTTAACCAAAGGGAGAAGAGGATAGTGGATCAGGAGCAGTGAAGTAAATTATATAGATTGTGCTGTATAAGGTGTTTATTTAAAAGTTTCCTTATAGCTCCGGACTCGTCTGAACCACTGGCAAGGAATTAAATAGGAATCTTATACACTATTTCTCATTGAGCACAGTTTTCTTCGTCACCACAGTAAAAACTTTATAACTATCAAACTTTTCACTCTGCTGTTTTAATACTTTCTCATATCTTAAACTAGCTAATTTATCTGGACAGAATTCACTCACATCCCAAGGTGATTTATTTGACAGTACACTTATTTCCATAAAACTGCATGTGACCACATATCACTTAAACTGCCTGAGTAATGAACGAACAAATATTTCATTAACACTGAACACTGCCTTTACTGCTTAAGACTCATCCATATACTAGCAACTCACTGAAATACTTAAAACTCTCTCTTGCTTGCCAATCACTGAAATGTTTAAAAACTCTCGTGCTATCAACTGGATGAAATGTATTCAACTCCTATCATTCTATTGACAGGAACTGTTTAGGACTTCCTAATACCCTAGAAATTGAGCTATTTATCCTTTCCTTAAGCGACATGATGCATGAATTCAAATTCTAGAATCTTCCTACTTTCTATCTTCTTATTGACTAGATAGCCCAGCTTTGGAATCTTCTGGAAACTAGATTAAAAATCTTGGCCTCTGACTGGCTGCAACTGCCTTTAGTTTTCTGCATTTTTCAACTGGATGACTGTTGCCTACACTACCCTTGGCAAGATTTCACTTTTTTTAGAGGTCACAAAGGGAGAAGCTTTAGCTTTTTGTCTACATTATCTTTCCACGGACTTTTTAAGGCAATCACAATAGAAGGGTCCTGTGATAACACAATGCTTGGCCTTGCAAATGGCTCCAGAGTTATGAAGACACACATAATATTCCAGCTAGATACATCACATAGCATCATTTTTATATAATGGAATCCTTCTTATTAGCTATGTTTATTTATTTCTCTGATATGCACATTACAACTCTGCACTCTACACGCTCTCAGAAGATTATTATAGGAACATAAAGTTCTATACATAAAAAAAGACATATTAATAAACAATTAACTCGCAATACCTCCTAATTACATTTTTCCATGCCTATGGGAGTCGAAACTGCTTCATCATGCACTAAAATCGTTAACTTTAAGTTTATACATTTTCGTACTTACAATGTACTTTCTTCCTTAGACATCATTTGCAGTATACAATGATCATTTTCTCCAAATGCTCAGGTGCAAGTTTGTGACATTTATCGGTTAACACAAGTTTGTATCCTGAGAAGGATCTTTCCATGTCTGCAGATGTTATTTGAAAAAATATGAAACCACTTACTAACTCTGGGGAAATTTTTTCAGCAAGCACTACATTTTCCTCTTGAAGACATTTATCCACAGAACACAAAACTTTAATGTCATGATTTCTCTCCAAAACAAAGCACAATTTACCTGCAAACTTTAAAGGAACTTTCAAGTTTACTTGGAATCTCATTCAGAATTGTTAAAGATTCATGTAAAGACAAACCAGATTTTTTTAATTTTTTGTGGCTTCAGCTATAACTTTGAAATGTGCCTTGATTACAGTCAATATCTTTGCAAATACTCATAATTAGAAATATTCTAAGAATGCTGAATTGGCAAAATGTCAGTTACATTCAGTCTAGCAGCAAATTTTTTAACAGAACTGAAATTATCTGAAGAGAAGAGAGCAGCTTTAATCTTCCTACCCCAATGGGTAAGTATTGACTATGGGGGGAAATGTGAGGTCTTGAAATCTTTCTTTGTAAGCACTTACTCTGGATGGGTCAATTTTGATGATTGTTGATTGAGAAATAATACTGAAACAGTGAAATGGGTAGATGGAAACAGTTTCTGTAATACCTTTTCAAGTTGCACTGCAGTGGTACCACACAAGTAAATTATAATAGAATGATAAGTTGGACTGGATTAGACTGTTCTGGCAGAGGAGAATACTGTGGTACTTGAGCCTTGCTCATGACTGGCCCTTTTGCCTATCCTCCAGAAATTAGAAGAACTATTGACAGTGTATTTAAATTTTATTAAAAGATGTCAGAAATGTATGACTGCAGACAGAAAAGTATAGAAATGTGAGGGAACTTCTACATTGGTATAGCTCATGACCTTGTTCCAATGTGGTTACATCCATTTTAAGCAATTTTTTTATTTTTGGCATTTACTGTTACCACTCACCCATCAGATGTAGGGACCTTTTATATTTTTTAAATTCATGTAGAGATCTGGGTGAATTTAAACAAAAGTGTTGTTAGTACTCACTAGAACCACATGGATTGTAGAACAGATTGCAAACATTAAATCAAATGATGCATTGCCATGCCAGTTTCAAAAAGTCTAAAAGCAAACTATATGCATACATAACAAAATCAGTTTGTCCTGCAAGCTCCAATGTCAAAGATAACTGTTCTCTATTATATCACATGGTAAAAATGTTTAATACAATTTTACTTCTTTCCAGATGGATGATAGTTTTAATGATCAACATTATGCAGAAGTATTGGAAACTTTCTTATACGCAAATATCCAGTTTTGACTGATGAAATGTTAATACAATTAAACAATATGCAACTTGATGCTGTACCACCAATAAAAGTTCTATAAGTTACAGAAATCTTTGCACAAATAACACATGCTTTAGTTTTATCTCATAGGGTTATCCTAAGCAGCAATCCAGGTAATGCTTTCATTGTGGAATAGCTTTCTAGGAATTCTTTCCACAAATGGAAAGAATGGATCAGAATAGTATATTTGAAACTAATTAAGTGGTGTATTAAAGAACAAAATGGTTACTGAAAGCTATATTATTTGAGGTATTGTGTTTAGTACACTAAAATAAAAAATTGGATGGGTAAAATAATCAACAAAATATTTTGATTTAACATAACTTTATTTGCAAGTCAACATTTTGTCCAAAATATATTATTTCAGTAGATATCAATAATTTTAAACAAGTATCTCTATCAATAGTTATACATGTACTTCATCACAAATACAAAATGTTTCAGGTTAAGTATTTAGAGAGGAAACATTAAAGTAACAGGATGTTATATTATTTTTTTAACAGAATTATCACATTGTTGAGGAATGCTTAAGAAATAAGCATGTTTTACAACTTTTAACTAATATGAAATAATAAACAAAGTATTAGATATCTGCTTAAAATGCTAAAAATGATCTGGACTTTCAAAACATATACAGAGGGTGCCAAAAAATGTATACACTTCAAGCAAAGAAAAAATTGTGTTAACACAACAAAACTGAATTCACATAAACAGAAAATGATGAGCATTAATCATCTTAGACTTTTACAGTTACAACAGCTGCTCAAAATGCCTATCATCGGTGTTGATACACTTCTGAGTATGTTGAGCTACTGATTGAGCAAATTTTGTGAAAGTGTCCTCGGCAATTGCAACACATGCTGTTTCAATTTCTTCCCCAAGTGCTGCCGGTGTAGCTGGTTTTCTATGGTATACAACATCTTTAAGAGTTCCCCATAGGCAGCAGTCCAACAGAGTTAGATCCGGAGAACACAGTGGAAACTCAATCAGACCTCTTCATCCTATCCAGTGCCTTGGAAGATTGTCATCAAGGAATGCACGTACATCTTGGAGGTAATGCAGTGCACCATCCTATTGGAAGCAAAATTCCTCTTTTCCATAGAGTGTATAGTCCATAGGTAAATTAACAGCCTTTTCCAAAATAACATGTGTATTGTTTGCACACCAGTAGACATAGTTATGCCGGTTAACAGTTCCGTTTAACTTAACTTTTGCCTCATCAGACCTAACAACTTTCCCTACAAAGGCCTCATCCTCTTGCACCATATTCTGAAACCACTCACAGTACTGCATTCTCTGATTAGAATCATCTCCATTTAATGCATGCAAAAGTCTGGAGATGAAAACTTTCAACTTTGCAGTTTTAATAATATGACGTACACTGGTTCTGTTAATTCCAGTTTCATGTGCACATTGCTTTGTAGATTTCTGCAGTGAGTGCTCAAAACATTCCAAAACCATAGCCCAGGACGTGGGACTTTTGCTGTGCGAGGTCTCCCAAATCTCTCCTTTTGAACATTGCATATGGTACTACAAGTCTCAAATTTGTTTGAAATGCATATCATTGTTACTTGCATTGGTAGTTCTGTTCTGTATACATATCCCTATTGCCTTTCAACTTCAAAAACATTCTCAGTTTTCCAATACCACTTCAAAATTGCTTTCTGCTATTCAAACGATAATCTTGGCACCATTTTGTTGTAGCAATGCTAGCATAATGTAATATGAGTCACATCGATTTACAGAACATCGTACAATAATCTTGGCTTTAATTTGTTCACTGGTGATTTACAATAATCTTGGCTTCATTTGTTCACTGTTGATTTACAATAATCTTGGCTTCATTTGTTCATTGTTGGTTTACTATAATCTTGGTTTCATTTGTTCATTGTTGATTTAACTAGCATGTAGCAATGCATTTACCTGTCATGTAGCAATGCTATAATAATGTATATGAGTAACATCTGTTTACAGAACATCATACTACATATCACTGTTGTTTTTCGATCCAACTTTGAAATATATTAAATAGATATCTGTGAAAGTGTGTATACATTTTTGGCACCCTTGGTATACAGTAATACCTGCTTTAAATGAATCTTTTGTTGAATGGAAAATTGTCTTAAGTGGAAACATTTTCATGTCCTGTGACCTTGGGGTTTAAAAACATGTTAAATATCCTGGATTAAAAGAAAATTGTCTAACAATTAAAATAAGTCTTTACATGGAAAATGTCCAGTATTCTGGAATGCATAATTTAAACTAGAAGAATCTTGGCACCCTATACATTCTAAATAATATTGTTTTCTCAAACTCCTCCTTATTTTGAAGAATTTAAATATGAGGTTAAATATATTTTCCTTCTTCTTTGTACTTTTTTGGTTAACTTGTTAAGGCAGTTGTTATCATGGCTATAAAGACAAGAGTTGTGAATGACCTTAACACAAAAGTATCAGATAGTTTTTAATGAACTTTGTAGTGAATCAAGATAGTAGTGAGATCATTGAGGAGTGGGTTGCTAAATTACCATTTATAATGAAATAATATGAATATGAAAACAGAGATCAGCGATGAGATTGTACTACTCTTCCATGTGCTTCCAAATTTTTTCTATATCTGAAAGTGAGTGAATGAATAAACTTTTTATTTCAGCAAACAACATCAAAATTAAATTTATAAAAGCAAACAAAATATCTAAGAATTTAGCAAAACCAAAGCTAAGTTCCTCCCATACCTTAACCACCAGATTATATGTATCGTAAAAAACCCCTAAAATATATTACCATTTCCACAACTATGTGTGCCCTCAAGCTCCTTTTATTCTTTTCCTCCACTTACCCCCTACTTTTCCAAAGAATATCCCACTTTTGTTTATTTTCTATACTCGCATATTGGACAATATTTTAACTCTATATCTTGTTGTAGTTTATCCCATTTTTGAACCCAGATACCATCCCTCCATCTTTTTATCATTTCACATTCTATTAGACAAGTAGTACTATGTAATTTTGGACAAATAATACAACCTCCTTTAAAATTTTTCCTTATTTGTTTTAGAAATAATACCCCTGTGCATGCATACAAGACCTATTTTCCAAATTGTTCACAATTATCTTCATATTTCTTCTGACCCAATTTCATTTAATTATTTTATTTTATATAAGTCAAAAAAAACTTTATCCTCAAAGTTAGCCCAAATCTCTTGCTACTCTATATCTTCTACTCTCTGCCTTGGTTTTTTCCAAAATCCACTGATGTTACTTTCACCCAGTCACCACATATCCCCCATTCCAATTTCTTCTAACAGATTCTCCACCTCCACAAACCAATTCTCTCTTTTCAACATATATCGTTTGGACTTAAGACATTCTTTTAGTACATCATCATCATCATCATCATCATCATCATCATCATCATCATCATCATCATCGCCACCACCATCATCTAATTTTAAACATATGTGCCAATAATTGAGGATTTTCTCCACTATGATACTTATGTCTGAAAATTAAAACTAAGCAAAGGATTTTATTCCAGGTGAAATGGAAGAATTACTAGTAATGGCAAGGCAGCAAAGCCACGATGCTTCTGAAACATGGCCAAATGGAAACTTTTCATTGAATGGAGATATATCAAAAGGCATAGATGACATCACAGATCATGAAGCAATGGTTAGTCACTTTCTAAGACAAACTGATAATGCAAAACTGGCATGTTTTGTTATTCTTGACCAATGCAACTTGCCACCTTCATGTCAAACTTTGCAATATGCCACTTGCTTGGTCCCCTCCAAACACACAAATGTGGGTTCAAACCCGGCCAGGATCGATGGATTTTTTCGGGTGTAAAAATCCTAAGTATGGCTTCCTTCGGAAGGGAAGTAAAGTCATGAGTCCTTGTCCTACATTTATGGCACGATAAAGAACCTCAATTTGATTGATTGATTGATTTATTTAAGGACGCTCTTTAACAGCTCAGGTCATCAGCGTCCCATTCAACTCAGGGCGTGAAACGGCGGACAAATTTTGCTCAGAGGCCTCTCTTTCAGGCTTGAGGTTCTTTTTCGTGCCGCAAATGTACGACACGGGACCCACGGCTTTACTTCCCTTCCGAAGGAAGCCATACTTAGGATTTTTACGCCCGAAAAAAATCCATCGGTCCTGGCCGGGTTCGAACCCGCGTTTTGGGTATAGGAGGCAAGTATGGTAACCACTACACCACCAGGACCGACTAAAGAACCTCAAGCCTGAAAGAAGAGGCCTCTGAGAAAAATTTGTCAGCTGCTTCACTCCCTGAATTAAATGGGATGCTGATGACCAGAGACGTTAAAGAGTGTCCGTAAATAAATCAAATAATAAAAACCTCCAAACACCACACCAATTGATAAGAACATCATTCAGAATCTTAACTTGCTTGGTCCCCTCCAAGAGATATATATCATCTTCCTTACAGTGAAGATATTATATATTAATTTATATGTGTTCCCAACACATGTCCAACTTAAATACAGTAAGTGAAGTGTGTAAGAAATTCACCCACATTGTATAAATTAATAAGTAAAGATATTCTTACCAAAAACTGTGACAAAAGTGTTTCAAAAAAGCAGGATTTTCTACAGGTGAAGTTACTGCTAGTCTAAAAAATAAGAATGACCAATAGGACTTAGAAAATTGCATAAATGAAGTTGCTCAGGACTACATCAAAAGGACAAAGATGGTGAACCGAATTCAACACATGGATATTGATGCATTAGTTCAGAGTTTTATAGCAGTCAAAAAGGAATACAAGAGAAGGAAGTGTGATCAAGTACATTTCATGGATTAATTTTTTATAGTATACCTTGATTAAATGAAAACTGGTATGGAAAAATGTTCTGGATTCTTTAGAATCCATTTTAGACACATTTCACTGTATCATTGTACTAGAATGAATGGTAAGCCAGAATAGAAGCATAACAGCATAACCAGTTCTTAACATAAAAAAATCAAATATATAGAAAAAACTAATTGTTAAACTAATTATTAAAGTAAAAAACTGTAAAAAATAAAAGTGATATTTTGTGAAACGTGGTTTTGTTTTTCTGAATAAAAATAGTTATAAATAGATGCAAATTGTGTATAACATAAACACTTAAGTAATAATTACTAATTATGAAATATAAATACATTATTTTAAAAATGCTTGAGATGTTAGATTACATATTTTATAAACTTAAGGTATTTGCTAAGGGGCTGCATAAGCAATTCTGAATTACTGTAAATATAAACAACATATAAATTAAAATGTAAATTGGAACTTGCACAGAGAAGCTAATCATATAATTGATATCATTGTATGATTTAGTTGAACTACACACTCTTAATGCTTCACTTACTTGTCCTAATGTGTGGAACTGTTTTCGAGAACTAAACATTTAGTTCTCAAAACCTGTTCCATACATATGACAAGTAAGTGAAGCATTAATAGTGCATAGTTCAACTAAATCATACAATGATATCAATTATTAAACATATAAATTATTTTAATATTTAAAAAAACTAATACAAAAGCAAGGAGGTATAATTAAGTAATAAAATATTATCCACAATTTGTAAAATATTATGTCAACTAGAATAAATACTAGATAATTATTGCTTTCAGCTTGATTACAACAATGGCACTATTATAAATGCAACTATGTTTTCTTTATTGCAATCTATATATCTACATCTATGTATGTTCCTTTCTGTATTTCTTTATGAACTACCTAAGGATAATAATGGCTTATTTAGTGGCAGTGATTGTTTAGTGATATGATTACAATATTAACATAACTCAGCTACTAACCTAAATATCATTATCTATGAAAAAGGCAACAGGGAAATCCCCATTTCAGATTCTGAACTATCTATACTTATCTGTTGCTTTATGGAACCAATCTTCATAGTTGAAATGAGGGAAAAATAATGTCATCTCTCTTACAGCAGACTCTGGTGAATCTATAAACAGATATCATAATCAACTTTAGAACAATCAGAGTTGCCAGTAGCCTCAGTCTACTTATGTCAAAATTTATGAAAAGAAATTGTGGCTGAAAACCGTCACTGTTCCTTTTAGCAATTTTATGTATACACTACTACCATCCTATAAATGTTAGAGAGATAGATACTCAGTCCATCATCTCAAGTGCCATCTAGTGTGATACTAAGGTATTATTTGGATGTGAAATGTCTGGAATGTTTGTTCAGGTATCTCTTTTTTGAGGTATGGATCATTTTAATGTGCTGTGCTAAGTATAAATAAATTCAAATTATCCATATTGTCTGTCAGGACCTGGAACAGGCCTTTGGCCCAATCCTCTTTAAGTTGTTTTTGATAATTATTTAATAGTGTTTAATGCCTTTTAATTACTGGGGCATCACAAGTGGTGAGCACTAATGATACATGAGATGAAATGATAAACTGGGAAAGTATTTTTTTTAAAGGAAGGAAGTATTTCAGGCCTAAGTTTAGAGTGCCTCCCTGGTATTTGCCATTTATGACTGCTGAGGAAAAACTTCAATCAGGGAGGACGGTCATGTTGGAAACCGAACCCCTGACCTCCTCACTCACGAGTCCTTGTCTTAATGACCTCAGCCACCCCTGGCGACGACGACGATGATGATGATGATGGCCACTATCATCCTATGTTGATTGTCTAGATCTTCAGGCTAATGGTTTTAGATCATGCAGAATAAACTGATTTGAAGTGATATGAGCCTGGGCTGATGAAAAATCTAACATTAAAAGCTCAACCATAAAGGGTTCAAACCTCTATACTTCACATTTTTATCTTGTTTTATAATGACACACTTAACTAGCTGTGCAATGGAGATGGCTTTAGCTACATACTGGTAACTACAACTGATCTAGAGATATATTTGCATATTTATTTCATACCTTGTTTTCTTTTCTACTGGTCAATGTTCTAAGTACATTGTGATAAATAATATCAAGAGACTACTTTCTTATATGTTTTCGGCAAAGAGCGCTTATGGGAAATACAACCGGTGTTTTTCTCTCTTCTGATTTCACAATGGCCTTTACAAAATATTATGCACCAAGAGTAGATTAAAAGTCCTCATACATATTTCAGTAGGTTGGCAATTAGACCCTGAATTGATGCTAGTATTTTTTTGTTTAAATTGCAGCACTCAAGCACTTTGCCATTAGGTGACTTAGGTACAACATATTACATGACAGAATTTGGTATTTACCCTCCTTAAAGTAGGTGCAGGAAATGTTGCCCATTTTCACTCACACGCATATTTTCTTAAGTAATTATCATTGACATGCATCAGTTCCCTAACACTAATGGACCTAAAAATCACAAACCTTAAGATTTAGAGAACGAGTAGGGCTTTAATGGGAGCTCTTTTCGTGAAGATTTTCTTCTGTGAGCACATGATGTCTTCAATTATTTTTCTGGTCAGTCATAGAATCTGTTTCATTAAACTGCTATACATACTGATTTTAATGTTTTTCATGTAAAAACTGGATTGGATGAAAATTTATGCTAAATGCACATTGTTCTGCCACATGACTTTCTGTACTTGGTATATACCTTGAAGATGAATATATGATGTAGTGAATATCTCAATATTGCAGAACACTACTGCTTATTTAATGAGATTTCACTCTTGATTGTTCACCTTTTTTTGAAATCTCAGCAAACGGAGCAGATAGGTTCACTGGTCTGTCGATCAAAGTTGTTGGACTTTTAAACTGTTTCCACTGTATATGTATGAAGGTCATTTAAAAAATTCTAGGAATGTTCCACAAATGACAGCATTAATTCAAAATCAAATGTCAAATCAAAATTCACAATCCTTTGCAGAAATGGTTGCAAAAACCATAGTAGGTAAGGTAGACTCTTTGTTGTAATGCAGACTTATGCATGTTGAAAAAATGGTAAATATCAAATAGTGTGTGGTAATTAAATTCTTTGTGAAGAAGGGTATGATAGCAACAGAAATTCATAAAGCTATGATAATTACTCTAGGGGGCTTCATGCCATACTTTTCAAATGTTTTCAAGTGAATCTCATAGAGTGAATGTAGCCACAAAAGCTTGGAAGATGTGTGAATATTGGATGACAAAAGCTGTCACCATAATGGAAATTGCCAAAAGAGTGCACAATATGGAATTGAAGGATCATGGACTATAGGCTTTACAAATTGCTGAAGCTAAAGGCATTTTAGGCAAATGGTATTTCACATTTTGATGAATTAATTATCTGTAGGATGTGAGCTGCAGCTGTTGTCACACCATCAAAACCGAATTAAAACATTAATATTTGAGCAAAGTTTGATGCATTTTCAGAGAGACCCAATTGATTTTATTCATTGATACATGACCAGTGTTGAAACTTTAATGTACTACTACACATCAGAAACAAAACAATGGAAGCATCATGATTCTCCACTGCCAAATTTGATCAAATGTATGAAGTTGGCTGTAAAAATCACGATATCAGTAGGATGCTAAAAGTATCCTACTGATTCCCTTATCTTCCTAGTGAAACATCTGGAACATACTGTGTTAACCTTCTGGAGCAACTATAGGCAACAATATGCCAGAAAAGACCCAGTTTATCAAAGAAGAACAATCTTGCAACAAGAC